>NW_026481831.1:0-26029 GCF_026875155.1 Cherax quadricarinatus
TCTGTACAACACAGGGAAACAATTTACGGAAGTTGGAAAATGTATATGGGAACACTAACATGGAATGGGAATACTTATATGGAAATGGATAAACACAGAGTTATGACCGGGATGCTGCATTAATGTACAATATTTTGTACCAATAAGTTGAAAACAATAAACTTGTATTTTTGAAAAATTTTAAATTACGGGTTTTTTTTTTTTTTTTTGCAAATAATAGGGTTTAATAATGCATATAATAATTCTTGTTTGAATTCTATTTTTTTTTCAGTTAAAGAAAAATGTAAAATGTGAAACATATGATATGCTGTATATATTGAAGTATCCATAAGGAAGTTTTTAGAGTGTAAGTTCACAGTCAAAGGGAAGTGTTTGTGTGGTTAATGCAGAAAGAGGTTGTTGGTGCACTCTAGATGAAAAACACTTGAACAACATGTTTGTGTTTATATTATGCTATAATTGGAGGAGTGAATGAAGAAGTATTGCCAAGAGCGGACACTGTTCCACGCCACTTGATGATGGCGCTTATATACCCCGTGGAAACAAAATGTTATTAAGGACTATCCAGACTTTTTGTCCTGAAGCTCTGAAGATGGATTAAGCCGTTATATAGTGCAGGTGTTTGTTGGGGCATTGTCGCCTCATTATGAAGCATTTTTCTATTGAGGTCAGCAAACAGCCCACCTCTCAAAAAATCACCATTTGTATTGTAAGAGCTTGGGCTTCCCAATCCCCAACACTATAAATTTGGGCTGAGGTCATTGGTAATGCCATGACAAGAGTGTAAGGAGAGGAGGCTGGGGCACTGGAGAATCCGGTGGCTTTACAGGTCTTTGGCCCCAGCCTAGTGTCACTGAAAATGTCAAACGAAAACGAACAACACGAATACAGGTGTGGGGAAATTTTTCAAGTTTTCATTGTAAAGTAAATTTTTGTTTGAAATAACTTTGAATAAGCTAAGGGTTTAGAATTGGTAATTTTATTTATCCAACATTCATATTTCTGCATTCGTTTTAATATTAGTAGTATATGAATAGTCCCTTGTTTTGTTAAATCATATTTTCTGGTAGAGTTTATTAATTTTATACAAATTTCTTGTCATGTATGTTAGGTGTTTAAATCAGTAGAACACATAATTTTAATACCTTTCCTGAGTGTGTTTTAAAATAATTTTTTAAATAAAATTTCCCACATTTTGCCTGAGAGAGAAGATCTCATCAATTCTTTGTGGCAGAACCAAGTCAGCTTGAAATTTACAACTAATCCGTGATTTTTTTTTACAAGTTCTTATATCAACCCAAAGACAAAGAATACCCTGATTTGTGTCGTTACCTAATTTAACTGAGCAGACACTCCTTGAAAATTTACGTGCGAGATTCCAAAAAAGGTTACATTTATACGTATGTTGGTCCATCCTTATATCTGTCAATCCGTTTAAATATTATCCAATTTATAATCCGAAATATGTGAAGTTGTATCAAAATCATCGATTAGGAGAACTTCCTCCACATATATTTGCAATAGCTATGCAGCCTATCACTTGATGCTAAAGCAGAAGCGCAACCATGCATTGTCATCATGGGGAAAAGGGAAGCGGAAAACCGAGTCCACGCTTTTCCCCTTCTGCACCATCTTACCATGCTGATCAGAAGGGCTCACAGGGTAGTGGAGTGGAGCAAACTATCTTAAGTTCTGGACCTTTTTCTAGAGGTAAGCAATTATGCTTTTGTGCATGTTTTTTAACTATTAGAGTTACAGTATTTCTTAAAATTTAAATTACATTATTTTAAATTTATTTTTATTAACACACTGGCCGATTCCCACCAAGGCAGGGTGGCCCAAAAAAGAAAAACTTTCACCATCATTCCCTCCATCACTGTCTTGCCAGACAGCAACCACCCAGGAAATTACTACCATCCGGGCCAGATGACTGTGAAACAAAACCCTGTAACTGTTTTACATGATGTAGGATTGCTGGTGTCCTTTTCTGTCTCATAAACATGCTAATAACAGGGATATCTTGCTACTCCTACTTAAAAGTTTGGTCACACTTCACAGACACGCACATGCAAATATATATACATACATCTGGGTTTTTTCTCCTTTTCTAAATAGCTCCTTGTTGTTCTTTATTTCTTCTATTTTCCATGGGGAAGTGGAAAAGAATCTTTCCTCCGTAACCATGCGTGTCGTATGAGGCGACTAAAATGCCGGGAGCAATGGGCTAGTAACCCCTTCCCTGTAGACATTTACTAAAAAAGAGAAGAAGAAAACTTTATAAAACATTAGTTCAAATTACCATATATTGTTATAAATTTATAGGGGTGTTTGTGCCTGTTTATTTGGGGCTGTCATAGCCTGGCCCACCTACTAATAAAAATTTTTAAATGATTCTTTTGATTCCCATCACGCCCTTTGAGTGTGTCCCAAAATAGCTCTACTTATTGATGCCAGCATTTATTTACATACACTACACATTAATTCTAGCTGCCTCAAATTTGGCACTGGAGGCCTGTAGTCTGCATATGAGAGACTGGGTCTGCACAGTCAGTGTGCACAGTAACAAAAATTGGAGCCACTGCAGTTGCATTGTCTAACACCATGTTTAGTATTCCCTTTTTCACCATGCCCGCAAAGCAAACCCCCACTCCCCGTAAATTCAACAGGTTTTGTTCTCCAGTGACAACTTATCAAAGAGGATATGGACTGGGTGGTGAGGTAGTCTTTGGTATAGATGGGGAAAAAGAAGGCAGCCCAGAATGCTGCCTTGGGGGACACCTGGGTTGATGGGTTGGGTACTAGTTGAGGGGTCATTATGGCTACATGATGTTTCCTGTTATTGAGGTAATTGTTATTGAGTAATTGTGGCCTCAGTCCAATGTGGTTAATTTAATACAGTGCCCGCAAAAAATCTTAACATGTCCAACTCAAAAAAAAAACTGTACACGAATTTTGGTGCATACTTTGTTTCTGCCATAGGAAAAGTGTGATGACGTAGTGTACTGGAGCCTGTCTTGCTTCGTTGTTCCCCACCATGCCACACTTCACTGCTCTGCCAGAGCTGGGTAAGGAAGGAACTTGCTACATTGTTCCCCAGTGCCCCTTTTTTCACTCAACCATGAACTTTGCCACGCTATATCTCTCTTCAAGGGGTCAGAATGGGTTGGACAAAAACTTTCAATTGCAGAGAAGACTCATGCACTCACCTTATTAGAGCAAGGCATGTCAGTGATACGCGTTACCCCAACCCCGAAGGTGACGAGGATGGCAACTGACAACCTCAAGAAAGCAGCTGCCTCACCCCCACCTGGCACTGTACCACTCAAAAGACTTCTCTCACTCAGAAAAGAAAAATCCTGAAGGAGAATTTTTATAAGATCCTGCCATAAAAAGCCACAGACCTCAAGAAAAAGCCAGGTGGAAATGAGGTTGTCAATTGCCATCCTCGTCACCTTCATGTCTGTGGCTACGCATATCACAGACATACCTTGCTCTAATAGGGTGAGTGCATGGGTCTTCTCTGCAATTAAAAGTTTAGTTTGACCAATTCTGACCACTTGGAGCAGAGATATAGTGTGCAAAGTTCGTGGTCGAGTGGAAAAATAGGGGCACTGAGGAAACAGCGCAGAAAGCCTCCTTACTCACTGAGACCCTGGCAGAGATACTCAGGTAAGCGTGGCACATGGTGGGAAACATGGTGCAAGACTATGTCATCACTACGTCCTCACACTTTTCCTATGGCAGAAATGCAACGTGGACATTTTTTTTTTTTTAATAAGTCGGAGTCTCCCCACCGAGGCAGTGGTTGACCCAAAAGAAAGAAATCACAAAAAAGAAATTACAGTGGACCCCCCGCCCTTATGAACACTTTGCGTTACGTTAAATCCGCCATTGTGAAGCATTTGAATTGCAAATTTTGCCTCGCCTCACGATTAAAAAACTCGCCTTACATGATTGTCCAGGAGCCGTCCCATGTGTGCCTCAGCACCGTGTTTACAAGGCCAGCAGTACGGTCGCATCTACACATTACATTCGGTACATTTACTTATCCCACTGTTTTTAGGGCTTGTAACTGCAAATTAAGTCACCATGGGGCCCCAAGAAAGCTTCCTAGTGCCATCCCTGTGGTAAAAAGGCGCGAGAATTAAGTATGAATTGAAAAAAGAGATTAAGGAAATGTGTGCAAAGGGGTTGAACTGCAACCTTTATGGATGAAAATCTCCCTGACATGGATACTGCAAGGCCATGTTGGCACCTGTACAAAGACAGTTTTATGGCCCATTTTAGGAAAGTCTTAAAAGGACGGGAGGTCGGTACAGAGCTCTATGGACAGATTTGTTGTGCCGACAAGGTCCAGTGGACTCTCAAGCTGGTCCTAGTGGGGCATTAAAAGAGGGGAAGTAGTAAACCCCGGAAAAAAGGACTCTGCTACCAGAGTCTAATGGAAGGGGATTCTTCCTTCTAAAAATAAACTTCCACTCACACTCCCTCCTCCCATCCTTCAATCATCACCAGATCTTCAATAAAGGTAAGTGTCATGTTTCTATTCTTAGTAGATATAAATTGTGAATGTCTTCTTAGTTTGTGTGTATTAAAATTTAATATTTCATTGGTTAAATTTTTTTTCATACTTCTGCAGCTGTCAGGAAAGGATTAATTTGATTCCCTTATTTCCTTTTGGGGGAAAAAATTAATTTTGCTACGATAAGATTTCCGCTTACGATGAGCTCTCAGGAACGGGATTAAATTATCGTAAGGGCGGGGGTGGTCCACTGTAACTGTCATCAATCATTCAACACTTGACCTCACTCACACTATCACTGTTTTTTTTGCCCAGAGGTGCTCAGAATGCATCTGTTTAGAAGCATATACATAAAAAGATACACAATATCCCTTCCAAACTTGCCAATATCCTGAGCTCCCTCCTTTAGAGTGCACGGCATTGTACTTCCCATTTCCAGGACTCAGGTCCGGCTATATAAAAATAACCGGTTTCCCTGAATACCTTCACTAAAGATTACCCTGCTCACACTCCTCCAACAGATCATTTCAGGTCCCCAATACAGTCGTCTCCATTCACTCTTATTGAACCGCTCACGCACGCCTGTGGAAGTCCCAAGCCCATCGTCACAAAACCTCCCTTACCCTTCCTTCCAGCCTTTTCAAGGATGACCCCTGTCCCACCCTCATTTCCTACAGATTTAAATGCTTCCATGTCTTCTACTTAAATCCATTCTCTCTATTTGACCAAACCCACCTCAAACAACCCCTCATTCAGCCCTCTGACTAATACTTTTTATTAACTCGCCACACCTTTCTAATTTCCACACTCCGAATTTTCTGCATATTATTTACACACAACATTATCCCTTAGACAGGACATCTCCATGCCTCCAAGCATGCCTCCTCACTATGCTACTTTAATGAAATTCCCTTCTTTGCCTCCATTAGATAATGTTTTTGTTCCACATATACCTCAATGCACCAATCACCTTTTTCCCACTATTCTTATGATTAACCTCATCCTGTAATATTTTTAAAATAAAGAAATTAAAAACTAAGTCTGCCCGAAATGCCTAGCATGCTAGGGTTTCTAGTGGTACACTCTGTAATATTATTTAAACCCTTTAGGTGTCGTTCCCGTAGATCTTGGCTTTACGTTCAGGGTCCAAACGTTAGATCTACGCCATGAGCCTCAGCTCACTCTGATAAAAACTGTGAGTGGTACATTTGGGCCTAGATATGAGAGAATACATCGATGTGGTTGTGTGACCACATAAAAACAGATCCTGCAGCACCACTGTGTATTAATGAGGAGAAAAAAATGAAATCATGATTTTTCGAATTAAAACAGCAACTTTGCAGTTGTTTTTTCGTATATTTTTTATAATTGTATTTGCGATTTCTTGGTCTCTTAGTATAGTATGGAAGACATTACAGAAATTACGAGATGATTTGATGGTTTTAGCAATTGGAATTGGCTCTTGAAATGAGCTCAAAGTAGCCGGATATGTAAATTTTTGCCGATATTCAGAGTAAACAATCGACTCACAAGTGCTAATAAACGTCAGCTGGTGGGTCTAATATACATTCACAAATATGGTGATGATATTTATACAATTTATTACGTATTGCATAACAGTAAACTCTTCTTATTTTTGGTTGTGAATAATAATTCATTATGTGAATAAAAAAATCAATGGAATTTATTTGTAAAGCCTCAAATAACATAACTAAATGAAACAGAGGGGAAGGTAATGTTAGTTTTAGTTGCCAAGAATGCCTACATTGTTCATTCTGGACGCTATTTTGAAATTGGAATATTTGAACTTTGTGTTAAATTGGCCAATTAACAATTTTCGATCACTTTATTTTGTAGTTGAAACAGTTGACTCTGGCTCGATTTCTGTGCTCAATGATAGAATAGAAGTAATAACTAGTGAAATAGCTAGAATTTTGGTTGATTGGAATAATGTAATTGGCCTAAAATGGGAGGTCAAAGGACGGCCAAAATCGCCGTTCGTACAATATCGCTGACACATCAAAATTCGCGAGAGTTAATTTCGTCAATTTTCCACCAAATTTCGTACTTTTTGTTTTTATTACCTTCACAAAAGATCTCTATGATTTTCATATGAAAAAATAACAAAATTTTTTTTTTTTAAATTCTGGGACCTGGTGCGTGGATCCAGATTTGCGGCCTCCTTGGACTGAAAGGGTTTAACTACATGTAACCAACAACACCCCAAATTCTGTAAATTCAACATTGTAATCTTTATAAGAAAAAACTTTGAATTTTGAATCATCATAAATCCATCTGCCGACATGTCAACTCCCAAGTATCTGAAAGCATTCACTTCTTCCACACTCCTCCCAAAATTTGATATCCAATTTTTTCTTTATCTAAATCATTTGATATCCTCATCACTTTACTCTTTTCTATGATTCACTTTAAACTTTTACCTTTAACACACTCCCAATTTTTGTCACACATTTGCAATTTTTCTTTTGAAATCTCCCATAAGCCACTGTATCATCAGCAAAAAGCAAGTGTGTCATCCCCATTTTGTATTTGATTCCCAAATAATTTAATCCCACCCTCTCCCAAACACCCTAGCATTTACTTCTTTTACAAAACCCCATCTATAAATATATTAAACAACCTGGTTGACATTACAATCCCTGTCTTAAAAAGGGGGGGGGGGGGGGTGAACCTACTTTTTACGGAAAGTAGTCTCCTTTTCTTCTACACACCCTAACCTGAGCCTCACTGTCCTCATAAAACTCTAACAGCATTGAGTAACATAAGAACATATGAATGGAGGAGAGAACACTGCATGATGGGCTACTGGGCCCATGCGAGGCAGGCCTTTCAAACGACTACTACCTTAAGCTTCCCTGAAATAAACTCCCGTACCCAATGACACCAATCAAAACCAAGCCTCCTCCACTCATATATTTGTCCAGTCTCTTCCTTAAAGCTACCCACAGGTCCTAGCCTCTTCACTCACACTGGGAAGACTCTGTTCCTCAGCGCATCTACACACTTATGTTAGAAAACCAACAGAGTAACCTTACCAATGTCCTTTCTAAAATCTAAATTTATACAAGACTTAAATCCATTATTCCTGGTTCGTACCTGGTTCGACTCCTCAGTACTTTATTAATATCTCCTTGTTTATGCCTGTCATCCAACTTATACACATTCATTGATATCTCCCCCATTAATTCTCGCACTCTCCAGAGAGTGGAGATTTAAAGGCTTTGAGTCTATCTTCTCGGGAGGTTTCCTTACACAGTAAAATCATTTTAGTCATTCCATATACTATTCCATATACTTGCAACATTGCCACATTGCTTCTCTATCACTCTATCTATGCCTTTTCTAAATCCAATGAAAATGCAATTAAAACTTCACTACTTTATCTAAATACAGTGGACTCCCACCTTACGATATTAATCCGTTCAGAGAGCTCGTTCGCCATGCCGAATTATCGTATAAAGGTGAATTAATTTTCCCATAAGGAAATAATGGAAATCAAATTTAATCCGTGCAAGGACACCACAAGTATGAATTTTTTTTTTTTTACCAAATGAAATATTAATTTTAATTCACCACAAACTGACACTACCTTTATTGAAGATCTGGTTTGTTGATTGATGGGATGGGAGTTAGGGGGAGAGTGTGGAAGTTGTTTATGTTTAGAAAGGAATCCCTTCCATTAGGACTAGGTAGCACGTAAACTTTTTGGGGATACTTCCCTTCATCAATGCCATAGGACCAGCTGAGAGTCACTGGACCTCTGTCGCACAAAATATCTGGTCCTTAGGAGCTCCTGTACTCTCGTTCCTTTATGATTTGTCTAAAGTGGTTCACAACATTGTCAGTGTAATAGTCACCAAGCACAGTTGCAATAGCTGTGTGAGGGTTGATTTTCATCCATAAAGGTTTGCACTTCAAGCCACTTTGCACAAGTTTCCTTAATCTTTGAAGTTAAGCAACTTCTTCAATTTCTCTCTCCCCTCTCCGAAAGCAGTTTGTCTCAGGTCTGGCCTCTTGCTATTGAAGATGATCTTGCAGGTCATCAGTGAGTAGTTCTTCATTGTCCTCTCCACCAACTCTTCCCACATCCTCCCCACTAACCCTCAACTCCAAGACTTCCCCATTGCCACAATTGATTACACAACTGCCATACGCTTCTCAGGGTTAGTGTCAAATCCTTCAAAATCCTCTTTTGTTTAACATTCTGGCCACAGTTTTTCCAAGCAGAGGTTACAGTCTATTGTACTCCTCCAAGCCTTACCTATAAGGTTTACACAATTGAGGATTAAAGTGATCTTTCCAAAACCTCTCTTAGAGTCAATCGTGTGTCTGAGGTCACTTGAAAGCACTTTTGAAACATATCCTTTGTGTTAGAGTTTTTTTGAAGTTTGAAATGACCTGCTGGTCATGGGACTGCAGGAGAGTAGTGGTATTAGGAGGCAAAAACTTGACCTTTTAATGAAGCTCATGTCCCCAGAAAGTCGCTCTCCCAAGTCTGAAGGTATGACCAGGAGCATTGTTAATACCAGGACGGCCACTCTTAAGTGTCCAATTTGTTCCATTAGGTAATTTTTCACATTTGGAGCAAATGCATGGTGTTTGTACCCAGTCATTAGTGACCCATTGCCTTAGTGTTTGCCCTCCACAGCAAAACACTTGAGGACATGTGTGCCTGAACATCTGGGAGTTTCAGAGTGGATATACACAATAAAGGCTTCACTTTGCAATCACCACTAGCATTAGCATACAGCAAGAGAGTAGCCTGTCTTTCATATCTTTATGTCCTGGGAGGGCCTTTTTCCTCCTTAGTAGTGTAGGTCCTGTTTGGCATTTTCTTTCAAAAAAGCCTGTTTCGTCACATTTAAACCACTTGTTTCAGGTTTCAGTCTTCACTGTCTATGTAATCCTTGATTCCTATTGCACATTATTTTTTCAGCCGCTCTTTGGTACGAACTGCAGCCCTCTCCATGCCTTATCTCACTATGTATGCCTCTACGATCTTAAATCTCTCAAACCAACCTTTGCTGGCCTTAAATTCCACTCACATCACCACTATTTGCGTGGGTTTTTCTAATTAAATTCCTCATTGCAACTTACTAGCCTTTTACGTTTGATCGCTTGAGAGTATGCTATCTCCTGCTATCTGTTTTTCATTTATCCAACCAACAAACAACAGTCTCTCAACATCATCTATCACTTGCGATCTCTGTTTCGAAAAAACTTGCACATTTTGCAGAAAAGACTTCCTTTGATTGCCGTTTTGTTGGCCACAATAGTAGCGATGATGATGGAGGTTTGGTATACAACCTGGCCAGCTCCGAGACACGCACTCCACTTTCGTACTTAGCAATTATCTCTTTCTTCATTTCAATAGTAATTTTACCTTTTTTACCACACGGAGTTGGCACTAGAAAGGTTTTTGGGGCACAGGGTGACTTATTTTGCAGGTACAATCACTAAAAATGCTGTGATAATATGAAATGGACCGATTGTATGCGTGGATAGGATGCGACCGCACTGGCTGGCTTGTAAACACTGGCACCCACAGGGCAGCTGAGGCGCGCTCAAGCCACACTTGGGACGCATCCCAGACCGGGACGAATTGTGTGAGGAAAGTTTTTTAGCGTGTATTGAGGCAAAATTTTTGCATTAACAATGTATCGTATGGTGGATTTAACATAACGCAATTGCCATTGTAGGTTGCAGGGTCCACTGTCTGTTCACATATATGCTTCAATGTAACACTTGTTCTACACATCTTTACCCACAATAAAATCTCTTGCTGATCCGCTATTCTACATTCTGTCTTACCTCTATAATTCTTTCAATAATAACCTTACTGTACACTTTTCCTGGTTTATTTTATTTTTTTTTTATCACACTGGCCGATTCCCACCAAGGCAGGAGTGGCCCGAAAAAGAAAAAAACTTTCTCACCATCATTCACTCCATTCACTGGTCTTGCCAGAAGGGTGCTTTACACTACAGTTTTTAAACTGCCCAACATTAACACCCCTCCTCAGAGTGCAGGCACTGTACTTCCCATCTCAGGACTCAAAGTCCGGCCTGCCGGTTTTCCCTGAACCCCTTCATAAATGTTACTTTGCTCACCTCCAACAGCAAGTCAGTATTAATAAACCATTCGGTTCTCATTACTCTATCAACACGCTCACGCAAGCCTGCTGGTAGTCCATGCCCCTCGCAACCAAAAAACCTCCTTTTACCCCTCCCTCCAACCTTTCCTAGGCTGACCCCTACACCGCCTTCCTTCCACTACAGAACTGATACACTCTTGAAGTCATTCTTTTCGCTTCCATTATCTCTACATGTCCGAGCCACCTCAACAACCCTTCCTCAGCCCTCTGGACAACAGTTTTGGTAATCCCGCACCTCCTCCTAACTTTCCAAAATCTACGAATTCTCTGCATTATATTCACACCACCATTGCCCTCAGACATGACATATCCACTGCCTCCAACCTTCTCCTCGCTGCAACGTTCAATCACCCAAGCTTCACACCCATAATAGAGTGTTGGTAAAACTATACTCTACATAAATTTACCCTCTTTGCCTTCCATGGACAAAGTTCTTTGTCTCTCACAGACTCCTAAGTGCACCACTCACTCTTTTCCCCCTATCATTCTAATGATTCACCTCATTCCTTCATAGACCCATCCGCTGAACACGTCCACTCCCAAATATCGGAAATAATTCACCCTCCTCCATACTACCATACCCCCAGTGGATTGAACCCGCGATCATAGAGTCTCAAAACTCCAGACCGTGCAATAGCCACTGACCAGCTAGCCACAATAAGATTCATCCAATAGGTATATTTCTACACCATAGGAAGGTTAGCACAGGCACCACTGTGACAACAAATGCAAGTTTTTAAGACGATCTCCAGCTAGCGTGGCTGTGACGGAACTCTAGCTCAGTCCCATCACTGCCGGTCAGCATGACTCAAGAATCATTAATGACACGATTGAAAGCAAACCATACCCCGCCGGGATTGAACCCTCGATCATAGAGTCTCAAAACTCCAGCCCGTCGCGTTAGCCTAGACCAGTAGGCCCACAATAAGATTCATCCAACTAGGTGTATTTCTACACATAGGAAGGTTAGCAAGGAACCACTGTGACCCAAATGCAAGTGCTGACCTTCTATGTGGTGTAGAAATATACCTAGTTGGGATGAAATCTTATTGTGGCTAGACTGGTCTAGTGGCTAACGCGACAGGCTGAGTTTTGAGACTCTATTGACCGCGGGTTCAATCCCGGCCGGGGGATGGTTTGTTTGCAATCGTATCTTTACGATCGAATTTCTTGAGTCATGTTGGACGGCAGTGAAGGGGTCTGAGCTAGAGTTCTCATGGCCACGCTTAGCTGGAGATTCGGCTGTAAAACTTGCATTTGTTGGTCCAGTGGTGCCTTGTGCTAACCTTCGTATGGTGTAGAAATATACCTGTTGGATGAATCATATTGTGGCTAGCTGGTTAGTGGCTAAGTGACGGGCTGGAGTTTTGAGACTCTAATGACCGCGGGTTTCAATCCCGGCGGGGTTATGGTTTGTTTGCATCGTGTCATTACGATTTCTTGAGCAATGATCTCTCTTTCTTCTTCTCCATAGTAATTTCACCCTTTTTTGCTGGTAGGGTTGGCACTAGAGCTTTTCTTGGGGCCATGGTGACTTATTTGCAGGCAATCACTAAAAAGGCTGTGATTAATATGAAATGTTCCAGTTGTATGTTTGGAAGCGACCTGCGGTGGCTGGGCAGGCTTGTAAAACCTGGCCTAAGGGACAAATGAGGCAGCGGCTCAGGCCAAAGTGGACGCGTATGGTACGGAACGAATAGTGCTGGTCGGGTTTTTAAGCGCTAGCGAAGGCCAAAAGTTCTTGCGTTTAAAATGTATCGCTAGTCAGATTTAGTTGTTAATCGATGCCATACGTTGTGAGGGTCCTCTGTATTGACTTAGTGCAATTACAAGTGAGAGTTCTTGTGTTATTTTTAAATGTGTATTTTTATATTATTAGTTTTATACCTAGTTGTACTTAGCTCATTCCAGCACAACACTTAGACAACACCAACTCCATTATGTGTATTATTGACTATACTCTATATAACCAAAATGCTTTAGCTATATACTTGTCCAAACTTCCCACCACTACAGATATCAGTACTAGAACTCAACACGCAACTCAGGATATAAATAACCATAATTTAACCCTTTGACTGTTTTGGTCACATAAAATATGTCTTACGAGCCAGTGTTTCAGACGTATATACAGTGGACCCCCGCATAACGATGGCATCACATAGCGATTATTTCGCATACCGTTTACTTTAATTGCAAAATTTTGCCTCACATACCGCTTAAAAACCCGTTTTACCGATTTCGTCCGAGACGCGTCCAATGTGCGGCCCTGAGCCACGCTCACATGTTCCGCCGGTGGCATTGTTTACCAGCCGCCTCCGCGGTAACATCCAAGCACCAATCGGGAATATTTCGTATTATTACAGTGTTTTCGGTGCTTTTTTCTGGAAAATAAGTGACCATGGGCCCCAAGAAAGCTTTTTATGCCAACCCTACAGCAATAAGGGTGAGAATTACAATAGAGATGAAGAAAAAGATCATTGATAAGTAAAAGTGGAGTGCATGTTTTCCGAGCTGGCCAGGTTGTATAATAAACCCCAATCAACCATCGCTACTATTGGTGGTACATGCTGCTGCTGCTGCTGCATGTCAGCTGCTGCTGCTGCTGCACTGTCAGCTGCTGCTTTCTGCTGTAGCACCGTTGTTGGTGTGGCTTATTGAGAAAACCAAGAAACAATTAACCCCAGAGGATTTGCCACCCAGGATAACCCAAAAAAAAAGTCAGTGTCATCGAAGACTGTCTAACTTATTTCCTTTGGGGGCCCCTTAAAATTTTGCTCCCAGGATGCAACCCCCCCAAACGATAACACCCAGGTGAACAGGGAAAAATGCCTGGAACTAGTGCTCATTTTGGTAATTTAAAGCCAGCAAAGGGTTGGTTTGGAGATTTAAGATCGTAGTGGCTAACGGGGGTTTAAGGGCCTGTTCTGGAAGAAAATAAAAAACAGGACCTACAGTATCAGGAGGAAAAGGCACTCCCAGGACACGTTTTCCCATCTCATTGCTGATCTTCAATAAAGGTAAGTGTCATTATTCTTCATTTATAGCTAGTACATGCACAATATATACTGTGCTGTACTCTCATATTGTGCATGTATCCTTCTTTTTGTGGTGGGAAAATGTATATTTCATGTGGAAAATTTTTTTTTTTTCTCTTTTGGTGTCTTGACGGATTAATTTATTTCCATTATTTCTTATGGGGAAAAATTCATTCGAATAATATTTTTTCGCATAACAATTCCCCCCTTTTGCACGGATTAAAAATCTTTAAAACCGGGGGGTCCACTGTATTTCATAATTCAGCGGCTTAAAATTTAAAGCGGAAGAAAGGGGTAGGCCCCATGTGAGAGAATGGGTCTGTAGGTTAGGGTGCACCACATAAAAAAAAAAACTGCAGCACACAGTGCGTAATGGAAAAAAAAAAAAAAATGATCGTTTTTTTTGGGTTAAAAAGCCCACTTTGGGTGTATTTTTTGTATGTATTTATCGATGATTTTCGTTTTCTGGTCTTAGGTGATAAAAAGGAAAACATATTACAGAAATTGAGATTATTTTTTTACTTTTATGATGAAAACGTCCCTTTAAAAAGACTCAAAGTAGCGGAAATGTTTGATTTTTTCCAATGTTTAGGAGTAAACAAATCAAACCCCACGCCAATACATCAATGGGGGGTCTAAAATTCTTTCACTATGCACTGTATTATTTATACCATTTTTACAATAATGCAGTAGTCTGATAAAAGTAAATTTTGTATTTTTTTATATGAATAAAAAATCAAATAGAAAGCAATAAAAATATAAAAGGGGCCTAGAGATGTGACTAATGAACAGAGGATATGTTATTTTAGTGCCAAGAATGTCTACCTTGTTTATTCTGGACCCTATTTTGAAATTGGCATCTTTTTTTAGTTTGCGTGAAATTGGCCAAATTGCCAATTTCTGACCACAATATTGGGTAGTCCAAATTGGTAAATGGGAGGTTTCTTGTACTCAGCTGATAGATAAAATGGAGTTCTAAAGAAATAGCTATGAGTTTGGTCAACTGGAACAACGGAATTGGCTGAAAATAGGGCTCAAAGTCAGCGAAATCGCCGATACGCATATGTCGCTGAGACTGATAACTTCGTGGGAGCGTAATTCCATGAGTTTTCGACCAAATTTCGAACTTTCGGTGTCATTACCATCGGGAAAAGATTCTCTATCATTTCATAAGATTTTTTTTTTGTTTTTTTTTTTTCCCAAAAAATTTAGCGACATAGAATGACAGTTTCAGAAAGGGGCCTGAAACAGTCAAAGGGTTAAACCTAGAAGATGATTGATCACATTGACCCTGATCTAAACCTCCATAATCTGACACACAATCAAAACCTATTGGAAAGTAACTGCCTTTACTACACAGCATCACAAACCAGCACTATCCTAAACAATGCTAAAAGTCTATCAGTACTTAACTACAACATCAGGTCCTTAAGCAAACACTATGATGACCTCCTTGCACTCCTTGAATCACTAAAGACACCCTTCTCCTGCATTATTCTTACTGAGACCTGGCTTAAGCAGGACACAATAGATATCTACCCTCTACCAGGATACACAGCAATCTACAACTGCAGACCATACCAAGTTGGGGGTGGTATTGCAATCTATTACTCTAACCAATTATCTTGTATTAGCACCTCTTGCTTTAGTGATGAATATGGAGAATACATTTTTGCTAATTTTACTGTAAAAAACCTTAAGACGCCTATAACAATCGGTGCCATTTACCGGATACCCCACACAAACATCCCAAATTTCAGTGAGAAATTAAAGGCACTAATAACAGACAGACAAATGAATAAGCACCACCTTCTCTTAGCTGGAGACTTCAACATCAACCTTGGCCTACTAGATGATCAGCCTGTAACTGATTTCATCAACAATATGAACAACACACTTCTCATACCAACAGTAACTAAACCAACCAGGCTCACTGAAACAAGTGCAACCATAATAGACCACATATGGACCAATATACTAGCCCCCCTTAAATCAGGGATAATCACAGATAGCACTACAGACCACTACCCTACCATCCTCTTGACAAACATTAGTAAACCACCACTTGAATACAACAAAGTTTCATTTAGACTCCATGATGAGGCCTCATTAAGGAAGTTCACAGCTGACCTAGAGACTGTTGACTGGCCTACAGAATTCTCCAAGGCCAATGGTATTGATGACTGGACAGACATTTTTCTTAACAAATTACTTAGACTATACAACAAACATTGTCCTATAAAAACGAAACAGATCACAAACAAACGGCTTGGTTGCCCATGGCTAACCAGCACCATTCTGAAATCCATTGATAAGAAACACCAATATGAAAAGCAATATAGACAGGGCTTAATACACAATGATATTCTTAAACACTATTCATCAGTCCTCACCAAAGTAATAAAGAAAGCCAAACAACTATACTACTCCAGTAGATTCACTGACACAAGAGGAGACATAAAAAAGACCTGAAAAACACTCTCTCAGATTCTAGGGACCCACAAACTGAAAAAAAACAAGAATATTGTCCTAACTAAACCTAATGAAACACCACTGCATCCCACTGACACAGCTAACAAGATAAATGACTACTTCTCAACCATAGGATCTAATCTCGCCAATAAAATCCCATGTACCAATGCCCATGCCGGGGACTACCTAGATGGGAATTTCCCAAATTCCTTCTATCTTGCACCAACTGAGCCCACGGAAGTCACTGAGATTATAAAGTCACTTAAAAATAACTCAGGGAATCTGTCTCATGTCCCACCATTATTGTACAAGCGAAACTAGAAACTAGCACCTTCCTGAAACTACTCGAGACGGCAAGGGTTACACCAATACATAAAGGTGGTGACCCTACAGATTTAAACAACTATAGGCCAATATCAAACTTACCATTGCTATCCAAAATCTTTGAGAAACTCATGCACAGGAGACTATATTCATTTATAACGGCACAAAACATACTCAACCCCTGCCAATTTGGATTCAGAAAAAATAAGAGCACTAACGATGCAATCATAAAAATGCTAGATCTGCTTTACACAGCATTGGAAAATAAGGAATATCCATTAGGAATTTTTATTGACCTAAGAAAAGCTTTTGACACAGTAGACCACTGCATCCTACTCCACAAACTTGACCATTATGGTATAAGAGGCCATGCGCTTGCATATTATAAAGTCACTTAAAAATAACTCAAGGAATCTGTCTCATGTCCCACCATTATTGTACAAGCGAAACTAGAAACTAGCACCTTCCTGAAACTACTCGAGACGGCAAGGGTTACACCAATACATAAAGGTGGTGACCCTACAGATTTAAACAACTATAGGCCAATATCAAACTTACCATTGCTATCCAAAATCTTTGAGAAACTCGTGCACAGGAGACTATATTCATTTATAACGGCACAAAACATACTCAACCCCTGCCAATTTGGATTCAGGAAAAATAAAAGCACTAACGATGCAATCATAAAAATGCTAGATCTGCTTTACACAGCATTGGAAAATAAGGAATATCCATTAGGAATTTTTATTGACCTAAGAAAAGCTTTTGACACAGTAGACCACGGCATCCTACTCCACAAACTTGACCATTATGGTATAAGAGGCCATGCGCTTGCATATTTCGAATCTTACCTTACTAATAGGTATCAGTATGTCACCATTAAAGACACAGCATCAACAACATGGCCACTTGATACTGGAGTTCCACAGGGAAGTGTCCTTGGTCCCCTGCTCTTCCTCATATACATCAATGATCTTCCAAATGTATCTCAACACCTGAACCCTATTCTCTTTGCTGACGACACGACTTATGTCATCTCTCACCCTAATCTTGCCACCCTCAACACCATTGTTAATGAGGAGCTGATCAAAATATCGACTTGGATGACAGCCAATAAACTTAGGCTTAACACTGACAAAACCTACTACATCATGTTTGGTAGCAGAGCAGGAGATGCGCAAATTAACATTAAGATCGACAACACACTAATTGCCAGACATAATGAGGGCAAATTCCTAGGCCTATACCTCGACAACAACCTGAATTTCAGCACCCATATCCAACACATAACCAAAAAAGTATCCAAAACGGTTGGGATCCTCTCCAAGATACGATACGTGCCGCAAACAGACCTTCTCACACTATACCATTCACTTATATATCCATACCTCACCTATGCTATCTGTGCTTGGGGTTCAACTGCAGCAACACACCTAAAGCCAATAATAACCCAACAAAAAGCCGCAGTAAGAATAATCATTAAATCCCATCCCTGGCAACACCCCCCCCCCCACTCTTCATAGATCTAAACTTACTCCCTGTTCAGTACATCCACACTTACTACTGTGCAATCTACATCTACAGGACCTTAAATTCCAATATTAACCTTGACCTAAAATGCTTTCTTGATAGTTGTGACAGAACCCACAGGCATAACACCAGACACAAACATCTCTATGACATTCCCCATGTCCGACTAAACCTTTACAAAAATTCAATGTACGTCAAAGGCCCTAAAATCTGGAACACCCTACCTGAAAACTCTAGAACTGCAGTCACATTCATCACCTTCAAAACTACCATCAGAAAACATCTTATCTCCCTGATACACCCTGTCTACTAATTACATGAATACCACCTGGTGGTTCACACTTACACTCACTCACCCATTTGACTATAAACAGAAATATCAATCTCAATCTTAAAATAATGAATCTTAACTAGTCATAAGTTGGCCTGTGATACTCCAATACTGAAACTATGTATTGTGCCAAAACAAAAGCATTCACATTGCTAAACTCACAAACTAGTATTTAGTCGCTTAGCCATAATACCAACTTACCTCATAATTTTGTAATATTTTAAACTTAAGATTTAATCTAAGTCTGCCCGAAATGCCTAGCCATGCTAGGTGTTCTAGTGGTACACTCTGTAATTATTATTTTACTACATGTAGACCACACAATAACCAAATTCTGTAAACTCGGCATTGTAATCCTTATAGAGAATAAACTTTTGAATCTACCAAAAACCTCCATCTCCCCATCTACTAACTCCCCTACTCTGTTTTTAACAGACAGATCCATTTGTTCCCTAGGCTTTCTTAACTTGTTTAACTCCAAATTTTTTTCTTATTTTCATTAAAATTTCTTGACAGTGCCTCTCCCACTCTATCATCTGCTCTCCTTTTCCACTCTCTCTCACCATTCTCTTCACCTTTCTTTTACTCTCCATATACTCTACTCTTATTATAACACTTCTGCTTTGTAAAAACCTCTCATAAGCTAACTTTTTCTCTTTTATCACACCTTTACTTCATCATTCCACCAATCACTCCTCTTTCCTCCTGTACCCACCCTCCTATAACCACAAACTTCTGCCCCACATTCTAATACTGGATTTTTAAAACTATTCCAACCCTCTTCAACCCCCACTACTCATACTTGCACCAGCCCTCCTTTCTGCCAATAGCTGCTCATATCTCACCTGAACTTCCTCCTCCCTTAGTTTATACACTTTCACCTCCCTCTTGTTATTGCCATTTTCCTCTTTTCCCATCTACTTCTTACTCTAACTGTAGCTACAGCTAAATAACGATCCGATATATCATTTGCCCCTCTATAAACGTGTACATCCTGGAGCCTACCCATCAACCTTTTATCCACCAATACATAATCTAACAAACTACTGTCATTACGTGGTATATCATACCTTGTATATTTCTTTATCCTCTTCTTCATAAAATATGTATTACTTATTACCAAACCTCTTTCTACACATAGCTCAATTAAAGGCTCCCCATTTTCATTTATCCCTGGCACCCTAAATTTACCTATTACTCCCTCCACAGTATTTTTGCCCACTTTAGCATTGAAATCCCCAACCAGCATTACTCTCACACTTGGTTCAAAACTCCCCACGCTTTCACTCAACATTTCCCCAAATCTCTCTCTCCTCTACACTTCTCTCTTCTCCAGGTGCATATTTTTTTATATTTATTATCACACTGGCCGATTCCCACCAAGGCAGGGTGGCCCGAAAAAGAAAAACTTTCACCATCATTCACTCCATCACTGTCTTGCCAGAAGGGTGCTTTACACTACAGTTTCTAAACTGCAACATTAACACCCCTCCTGCATATACGCTTACTATAACCCACTTTTCACATCCAACCTTTATTTTACTCCACATAATTCTTGAATTAATACATTTATAGTCCCTCTTTTCCTGCCATAACTTATCCTTCAACATTATTGCTACTCCTTCTTTAGCTGTAACTCTGTTTGAAACCCCTGACGTAATCCCATTTATTCCTCTCCACTGAAACTCTCCCACCCCCTTGAGCTTTGTTTTACTTAAAGCCAGGACATCCAGCTTCTTCTCATTCATAACATCCACAATCATCTCGTTCTTATCATTTGCACAACATCCACGCACATTCAGACTTCCCACTTTGACAATTTTCTTCTTCTTATTCTTTTTTTTTTTTTTTTTTTTCAACAAGTCGGCCGTCTCCCACCGAGGCAGGGTGACCCAAAAAAGAAAGAAGACAATTTTCTTCTTATTATTCTTTTTAGTAATCTTTACAGGAAAAGGGGTTACTAGCCCATTGTTCCCGGCATTTTAGTTGACTTTTACAACACGCATGGCTTACGGAGGCAAGATTCTTATTCCACTTCCCCATGGATATAAAAGGAAAAGTAATAAGACCAAGAACTATTAAGATAAAATCAAAGAAAACTCAGATGAGTGTGTATAAATAAACATGTACATGTATGTGTAGTGTGACCTAAGTGTAAGTAGAAGTAGCAAGATGTACCTGTAATCTTGCATATTTATGAGACAGACAAAAGACACCAGCAATCCTACCATCATGTAAAACAATTACAGGCTTTTGTTTCACACTCACTTGGCAGGACGGTAGTACCTCCCTGGGTGTTTGCTGTCTACCAACCTACTACAAGTGAAATTTATGCACCAAATCTCGTGTATAGAGTTTTTTTTTGTGTTGGACATGTAAAGATTTTTTGCGGGCACTAATTGTTAGTGCTGCGGTCAATGGTATCAAAAGTTTTAGCAAATTAGTGAAGAGTCTAGTAGGATACTCATGTCTTGACAGAACTAAAAAAAACTGTATTTAGCATTCTTATTATTGCATCATTATTACTTTTTTTTTTTTTTGGTCTGGTAGGTGTATAGTTACTTGTGTATTAATTTCTCAAATATTTTTTATTGTACAGGAAGAATAGAGATTGGTTTGTAACTATTAATAGCAGTTGAATAACCACCTTTGTGGCCGGGTCTTATCCTGGCTTTCTTGAGAGCATCTTTAAAAGTTTGTTCCTCAAATGACATGTTAAAATGTATTGCTATAGTTGGAGATAATACTTGTGCAGTTTTATTATAGATTATTGTTGGTATCTCAGTATTTTTAAGTGACTTTATTGTCAGAACTGTTTCTTCAGGGGTAGTTGGATCCAAGTAGAAATAATTAGGATAATTGCCTGTCATATAGCTACTGATTAGTCTGCTGAAATGCCCCTGCATGATAGTGACTTTCTTTGTATTTAACAAACCAAGATTATAATTACACATTGTAACCTTTACAAAGAAATAAAATCTTTATTCTTTTATACTTTCTTGATGTTAGTTTAGGTTTCAGGAATGTTGTTTTTTGCAAAATTAGTTCTTATTGCAGTTAAGAAGTTATCAGGTTTGTTCACAGTATTAGTCGTTGAGATGACTGGGGGATCGTTTGTTTAAGTAAAGGTTATTCATTTGTTTCTTGAAAAAATTTTGATCCTAGAATTTGGGAACTTTTCTCCAAATAAATACAAGCAAAAGTTTATTTTAACATATTTTGTTTATACGGAAATGGATGATGACACTTGATTGTATGTTGAAAGTTCATAGTTATGCAGAGCTTTATGGGCAAGCTTAAGCCTAACTTGAGACTACAAGGGCATATCATTGTACACGATTATGAGAAAAGATTAGTTAGGTTATACAGTGGACCCCCGGTATTTGATATTAATCCGTTCCTGAGAGCTCATCGAATACCGATAATATCGAAAACCGAATCAATTTTCCTCATAAGAAATAATGGAAATCAAATTAATCCGTGCAAGACACCCAAAAGTATGAAAAAAAAAATTTTACTACATGGAATATTAAGTTTAATGCAATAGAATAATAACAATAAAATAATTGACACTTACCTTTAATGAAGATCTGGTGATGATTGATGGGATGAGAGGAGGGGAGAGGTGTTAGTGTTTAGAAGGGGAATCCCCTTCCATTAGGACTTGAGGTAGCAAGTCCTTTTCCGGGGTTACTTCCCTTCTTCTTTAATGCCACTAGGACCAGCTTCAGAGTCACTGGATTTCTGTCGCACAACATATCTGTCCATAGTGGCCTGTACCTCCCGTTCCTTTATGACATCCCTAAAGTGTTTCACAACATTGTTAGTGTAATAGTCACCAGCACGGCTTGCAATAGCTGTGTTAGGGTGATTGTCATCAAAAAAGGTTTGCACTTTAAGCCACACTGCACACATTTCCTTAATCTTTGAAGTAGGCAACTTCTTCAATTTCTCTATCCCCTCCTCCGAAGCAGTTTCCTCAGGTCTGGCCTCTTGCTGTTGAAGATGATCTAGCAGCTCATCAGTGGTTAGTTCTTCACTGTCCTCCTCCACCAACTCTTCCACATCCTCCCCACTAACCTCCAACCCCAAGGACTTTCCCAATGCCACAATGGATTCCTCAACTGGCATAGGATTCTCAGGGTTAGCCTCAAATCCTTCAAAATCCCTTTTGTCTACACATTCTGGCCACAGTTTTTTCCAAGCAGAGTTCAAGGTCCTCTTAGTCACTCCCTCCCAAGCCTTACCTATAAGGTTTACACAATTGAGGATATTAAAGTGATCTTTCCAAAACTCTTTTAGAGTCAGTTGAGTTTCTGTGGTCACTATAAAGCACTTTTGAAACATAGCTTTTGTGTACAGTTTCTTGAAGTTGGAAATGACCTGCTGGTCCATGGGCTGCAGGAGAGGAGTGGTATTAGGAGGCAAAAACTTGACCTTAATGAAGCTCATGTCCCCAGAAAGTCGCTCTGACAAGTCTGTAGGATGACCAGGGGCATCGTCTAATACCAGGAGGCACTTAAGGTCTAATTTCTTTTCAGTTAGGTAATTTTTCACATTGGGGGCAAATGCTTAGTGTAACCAGTCATAGAAAAAGTCCCTAGCGACCCATGCCTTACTGTTTGCCCTCCACAGCACACACAAATTAGCCTTGAGGACATTGTTTTTCCTGAACACTCTGGGAGTTTCAGAGTGATGCACCAATAAAGGCTTCACTTTGCAATCACCACTAGCATTGGCACACATCAACAGAGTAAGCCTGTCTTTCATAGGCTTATGTCCTGGGAGTACCTTTTCCTCCTCAGTAATGTAGGTCCTGCTTGGCATTTTCTTCCAAAACAGGCCTGTTTCGTCGCAATTAAACACTTGTTCAGGTTTCAGTCCTTCACTGTCTATGTAATCCTTGAATTCTTTCACATATTTTTCAGCTGCTTTTTGGTCCGAACTGGCAGCCTCACCATGCCTAATCACACTATGTATGCCACTACGATTCTTAAATCTTTCAAACCAACCTTTGCTGGCCTTAAATTCACTCACATCACCACTATTTGCAGGCAATTTCTTTACCAAATCGTCATGCAACTGCCTAGCCTTTTCACAAATGATCGCGTGAGAGATGCTATCTCCTGCTATCTGTTTTTCATTTATCCACACCAGTAACAATCTCTCAGCATTTTCTAACACTTGCGGTCACTGTTTCATAATCACAGTTGCACCTTTTACAAGAACAGCTTCCTTGATTGCCGTTTTCCTGGTCACTATAGTAGAGATGGTTGATTGGGGTTTATTATACAACCTAACCAGCTCCGACACACGCACTCCACTTTCGTACTTTGTAATTATCTCTTTCTTCATTTCATAAGTCATTAGCGACTTTTTTCTTGAAGGGTTGGCACTAGAAGCTTTCTTGGGGCCCATGGTGACTTATTTTACAGAAACAAGCACCAAACAGTGATAATATGGATAATATGGAATGTACCGAATGTATCCTTAGATGCGTGCACACTGGCTGGCTTGTAAACACTGGCACACATGGGGCAGTTCAGGCCACGTGGACACGTCTCATACAAATCGTATCGAATACCTGGTTTTCAATCGAATACCGAGGAAATTTTTTTGCGATATAATGCATCGAATACCGGATTTATCGAATACCGATGCCATCAAATACCGGGGGTCCACTGTAGTCTGGTAAGTTTATAGATACTATTTTGTACACTAGTTGATATTCTATTCATGAACTCGAATTCTCAAAGGGGTGAAAGGCAAAGAAGGGAATGTGTGAGAGTACTCTGGTACCAACAATCTTATATGTGTGTGAAGCATGGGTAGTGAATGTTGCAGCAAGAAGGATGCTGGAGGCAGTGGAGATTTCGTGTCTGAGGGCAATGTTTGGTGTAATTATTATGCAGAAAATTTGGAGTGTGGAAATTAGGAGGAGGTGCGGTGTTACTAAAAGTATTATTCAGAAGGCTGAAGAGGGGTTGTTGAGGTGATTTGGTCATTTAGAGAGGATAGAGCAAAATAGGATGACTTGAATGGTATATAAATCTATAGTGGAGGGAATGAGGGGTAGGAATCATCCTAGGAAAGGAGGGAGGGAGGAGGTTATAAAGAGTTTTTGTGCAAGGGGCTTGGACATACAGCAGGCATGCGTAAGTGTGTTAGATAGGAGTGAGTGGAGACGAATAGTTTTTGGAACTTAATGAGCTATCGGAGTGTGAGTAGGGTAATATTTTGTAAAGGGATTCAGGGAAACTGGTTAGCTGGACTTGAGTCCTGGAGGTGGGAAGTACAGTGCCTGCACTTTAAAGGAGGAGTTCGGAATATTTGCTGTTTAGAGTGTCATCCAAGCTGTTGTATTTGTGCGCTTCTGGCAAGACGGTGATAGTGTGAATGATGGTGAAAGTGTTTCTTTTTCGGGTCGCCCTGCCTTGATGAGAGACGGCCAGCATGTTAAAAAAATTCCATATGGAAAATAATACAACTAATTCAGAGAAAATGGCAGTTTTATATCTCCTTTAGAATTATTAATTCTAGTGGAAAAGTTGTATTGTTTCAGTTTTCTGATAATACTTGGGAGTGCAGAGTACAGTATTTCTTTACTTTTTTTTTTTTTAATTAGAAATAAGGCCAGTATGTACCTCTTCATGTTATTGTGTTTCTTTTCAGTTGATCTGAGTAAGCCTTCTTGTGAGCCATTTTGTTATATGCTTCTTCTTTGTTTTTGAGTGGGCATTGTTTATCATGGTAATGTTTAGTAATTTTGAGAAAGTTTAATACTTCAGAATTTGCTTTCTGATTGATGTTCATCTCCCTTTCCTAAATAATACTGTATATTGAATTGTTTCATGGAATTTGTTAAATGAAGCATCATCATAGAGTCAAAAAATTATTAATGTTATTTTGAGTGGTCTCTATGTGATGTTAGTTATTAGAAAAGTAGGGTAATGGTCGATTGTTCTGTCTGTGATTATTCTTATACAGTGGTACCTCGAGTTTCAAACAGCTCCCAACTCGAACAATTATGTAAGTGTATTTTTGTAAGTGCTTTTGTTAGTGTATTTTTTGGGGGTCTGAAATGGACTAATCTAATTTACATTATTCCTTATGTGAACAAATTTGTTCGGTAACAACACTTGAACAGCCTTCTGGAACAAATTACGTTCGTAACTCGAGGTACCACCGTACTGTGCTATATTAGTCCAGAAATGATCAAAGCTAGAAGCAGATGTTTCAGTGCTTCTAGTGTGCTTAGTGATTGATGGTATCAGGAGGTTTAAATACATGCTGTCCAGGAAACTATCATTAAGTACTGCATTAGAAGTGTTAAATGTACTGTGCATATCTATTTGTAGCATTAATTCATATACAGTGGACCCCTGCATTTCAGCGGCTGCGACTCGTGAAATCTGACTTTCGGCAACTTTTTTCGTCAAAATATAGCCTTGTAGTTCGTGATTGGCCTTGTGATTCGGCGACATCTGGTACACGTCCGAACAGCATCCCAGCACCATTCACACTCAGGGTGCCGTTGTTTATCAGCTAGTGACCATCACCCCACGGGTTCCTACGATACATTTTTTTATTTATTTATTTATTTATTTAATTATTTCTTTCTTTTTTCTTTTAAAAAC
>NW_026481842.1:0-24955 GCF_026875155.1 Cherax quadricarinatus
GTTGGGGGCTGCTGGCTGCCGCAAACCAAGTACGAGCCAAAAAGCCCGCGTCAGGAATGATTTAGGTGTTGCCCTGCCAGCTTGAAGACCCCCGGGGGTCTTGGTAACCCCCCCTTATGTGTTGGGAGGCAGTTGAACAGTTGGGGCCCCTGAACTTTTGTATGGTCTCTTAAGTGCTAGTGCACCCCTGCTTTTCATTGGGGGAGGGTGCATCGTTCCCAAAGTCTTTGTTTCGTAGTGAGTGATTTTCTGTGAATTTTCGGTATAGTCCCTTAGGTTTTCCCCAGGTGTATAAAATCATGTTCTCTCCCCCCTCTTTTTCCAGGAATAAGGTTTAAAACCTAAGCGCTCCGAAATTGAGGTGTTTTATTCCTTTATGCTGCGTGAAAGTTCTCTGTAATTTTCTAGGTGGGGCATTTCACCTGCCTTGAAAGGTGTGTTAGAGTGCAAAATTTCCCGCTGATAAACAAGTGACCTAAGAGTGTCATCATGGGCTTGGCCTCCTAGTTTTAAAAGGTTTAAATACCCATCCTGTATTTTTTAGCAGATCGATTGATAAAATTTATGGCCTTGGGGTGAGATCCCCCGACATAACACTCCAAGGTCTTTGCTTTGGGTGTTTCGCTTTATTTTGGGGCCCAGAATTTGTTTTTACTTGATGAAGATTTAATTTCCTCATGTTTACCATATCGAGAAATTAAAAATTTTCATCTTTGAACTTCATATTGTTTTCCGAGCCCATGAAAGTTTTGGGGTTGTGTCCGCCGGACCCTTGCGTGTTGCAATGAAGACATGTTGAAATTTGGGGTTTTTTTTGAAAAAAGGGAAGACACGGTGCTGTGGTGACACCCTTTTGTCTATGTCGGTTTATGAGGTGGGAACAAGATGGGAGTAGTACTGTGCCTTTGGAACAAGTTTTTACCGAGCTGCCTCGGATTTCCTGTTGCGACTACTCTCTGGTTTCTTTTGGGGGGAAAAAAATCCCTCGGCGTTTTCCTGTTTTTCCCTTTTGCAGCATTTGGCCTATTAGCCATGGTCACACTTGTCGAAGGCTTTTGCAAAGCTGTATATAACATCTGCATTCTTTTGTCTTTGTGCATTTGGACCTTGTCGTATGATCCAAAGTTTAAAGACAGGGACCCGTTCTAAACCCATTTCCCCCCCCCGGGGGGGTTTTGTAACTGATGGGTTTCTAGTTGGGGGGTGTCTTGCTTCTTAGGACCCTTTCAAAATTTTTTGATATGGGATGTTTTGTATTGGGGTAGTTTTTTGCTGTTTCTTTTCTGCCCCCCTTTTTGGAGTGGGGTATGTCTGTTGTTTTTAGTAACAGAGACGACCCCGTGTCCCTGCTCCCCCTCCATAAGGAAAAGGTCGGATGGGGGTTCTTTCAGTTCTTGATGAACACAGGTTTCCCTGAGCTGGGCCCCGGGGCAAGTGATGGGGAGTCATTTATCGCCTGTTTCGAAGTCATTGGGTCAGGATAACATGGATAGGGTTTTGTTAATAAATTTTGTGGCTCTTCATAAAAAATTCATTTGACTTGACTCTCAGTCGGTTAGCGGCTTGCTAAAAATGGCATATTTGGGCTTTAGTGTCACTCTTTCCCTTTCTGTCATCTGTGTAGGACCCCCTTTTTTTTGGGGCCCCAAACGGACGTTGTTCTCGATTTGATTTTGGCATAGGGAAGAAAATACTTTGGGTTTCTTTCGATTTCATTTTTTGGGTTTTAGTTCTTCCCGCGATTCCTGACTCCTAAAGGATTCTTTTAGCTTAAGTTCGATGCTTGCTATTTCTCTGACCAGTGTCTCTCTACGCATTTCAGATATATTGACCTCTTTTAGCCGCTCTGTTACTCTTTTCCGTCGCCTGTAAAGGGAGCGCCTGTCTCTTTCTATTTTACATCTACTCCTCCTTTTTCTTAGAGGAATAAGCTTGTTGCATACATCGAGTGCCACCGAGTTAATCTGGTCTAGGCATAAGTTGGGGTCTGTGTTGCTTAGTGTATCTTCCCAGCTTATATCGGTTAGGACTTGGTTTACTTGGTCCCACTTTATGTTTTTGTTATTGAAGTTGAATTTGGTGAATGCTCCCTCGTGACTAGTCTCATTTTGTCGGTCTGGGGCTCCACGCATACATGTCTGAACCTCAATTGTGTTGTGATCTGAGTATATTGTTTTTGATATGGTGACATTTCTTATCAGATCATCATTGTTAGTGAAGATGAGGTCTAGTGTATTCTCCAGTCTAGTAGGCTCTATTATTTGCTGGTTTAAATTGAATTTTGTGCAAGATTTAAAAGCTCGTTGAGTGTGAGTTTTTCATCAGAGCTGCCTCTTGGGATTATTACTGCAAACAATATTATTTGCATAATTCCTCCATTTTAGGTGCCTTAAGTTGAAATCCCACCAGGAGCAAGATGTTGAGTGCAGGAGCTGGAAGATTTTCCAGACATGGTCAATTTTTTACAGCTGTTCACTGGAATTGCTGGGATTTGCATCCCGGAGGCTTTGTAGACTACCACAATGACTAGGTTTTGGTTCTCCGACCTTTACTGTAAAACTTCCACTCTACATCATTTGAGGAATTAAGCAGTCTGTGCAAAATCAAGTGACTCCTGCAATGTACAGGCAAACCCCCCCCCTTTTTGCCTGTTCACTCTGTCACATATGTTAGGTTTTGTAACCTGGGATCCATATTTTCGTTGTCCATTTAGTGATCCTTTATGTGGGTCCTCAGTGAAAGCCCCGAACTTTGCCTTTGCCTCTGCAAGCATCCCACGGATGAAAGGTATTTTGTTGTTTGTTGCTGGCTTTAGACCCTGTAAATTTTGCAAAGAAGAATGTAATTCGGACTGGTGGTATTGTTGGTACTGGGGAGGGGGGTTTCCGGCATTAGTATCTTATCATTGGTTGGATTGGAGGCCATCGACTGTGGTTCCACTCCAGGAATAGACTGGATTTTTGTGTAACGATTTCTTCTGCCATTTTCCCTGCCAGTTTTATTCCTGTCCTGCACTAAAAAACCTCTTCTCCCTCTTGGAGTGGCTGTGGCTACCCCAGGTTTTCCCATGGCCTGGAATGTTTTTTGTATCTCCTTTTTTGTCCCCCTTTAAGGTATGCCTGGCCAATTTAAGTTATAGCACAGTCTTCCTGGTACTGAAGAGGTACACATATCAGGGTGAAAAAAAGCTTACAGGAAGGGAGTTTGCCAATTTTGTCCTGTTGTCATATGGGCATGGCATTTTTCTAGGTGGTCATAGTTTGCATGTCCATCTGTTTTCCAGATTTCCCATCCAGCGAATACCAAGTGCTAATATGTGCAACAGGCTTGGTTTCCGCTTGCCTTGGTTTCTGTGACGTATTCCCGTTGTGCAAGTTTCCCCTGTCTTACTTCTATCCTCCCTAGCACCAACAATGGAGCTCCCACCAGTTGTTTTGGGTAATTTATCCTCAGTATTGCGTATTGAGTCCTCTTGTTTGCTATTTCCTGTGGTATTTCTAGTTTGCAATATTGGTTTATCTCTTATCTTTGACTACACTTGTTTTCCCTACTATGGCTCCTGTCCCCTATGAGTCATTTATATGTTATTCCTTCCTCGTATAATTCCCGACTACCTGGACAAAATCTTCCAGCTCACATTACTGTCTCCCAGGACAGTATCTTCTCCAGCTTCACCATTACTGTCTCCCAGGACAGTATCTCACAGCTTCACCATTTCTGTCTCCCAGGACAGCACCTTCCAGCTTCACCATTACTGTCATCCAGACAGCACTAGCAGCCCCACATTTACTGACTCCAGGACATCACCTCCAGCTTTACAGTTGTGACTACAATGGCCAGTATCAAGGGCAGTTACCATTCCACCCAGACTTTTTATGTTCCCATTCTGTTGTAGAAAGCTTCCAGTTTTCATTATGAAAGCAGCTTTCATGTTGTCCTCGTTTTAATAACCTTAGATTTTTAGAGTCCACAGATTTTCCTCATTTGGGCGACGTGAGGGCACCAAAAACACTTCCTCTGTTTAATAAACTGCATGTAGCTAGTTCTTGAATATCTCCACAGGGCGTGACACCATTCACACAAAAATGACAATTTATCCATGTTGGAAGCCCCTTTGTTTTAGACTGACCACAGACTACACACAGCTTCAAAATGTTTTAAAGGGTTGATTTACTGCAATTCACTAGAAACCTCGAAATTAAAATTAATAACCTTAAATGAAGCTCTACTTTTTGATTTCTGTTTCTAACCTTTTGTAATTGGAAGCTTACCGTCACGTTCCTGATTTTTTAATTTTGTGTTTAAAAGGGCGCCTACAACCCCTCCGTTTACACCTCCTTTATTGTCCAACGAAACTGTTTGAAACCCCCCGGGGTTGGGACCAGTCAAGGGTTGGGCCCATAAAGGGGTTGGGACCAGTCAAGGGTTCGGACCAGTCGGGGGTTCGGACCATCATCTGCCTATCAGGGGGTCCTTATTTAAAACATACTGGTCGTGATTTGAGCTAACACATAAGGATCTACGGGAAATTACTCCCCAGTAATATGTGATTTGACGATAAAAAAGTATAACTTGCTGTTGAAGGCCGGGGATACGGCAGTCCACAATGAGAACGGGGGACCCCAAAACCCCCCCTTTTACAATCGCTGTACTGGCTTTTCATTTTTTTTTTTTTGCTCCACCCCAATAAATGCTATATTATCACTATAGTTGACGGGGCAAATTTTGGGGGGGAAGGAGCTTTTTTTTTAGTAATAATTGCTTCTCGTTTTGTATATTGCGCCCCTGGAATACAGTTTTTATAAATTCACATAACGCTCGTATTTTAAAAAAAAGAAACTAATGAAAGTCACTCCCCCCAAAAAAACTAAGTACCATTAAATACTGGTTGTTTTCTACTACAACACTGTAACTGCTATTCACTGGTAACACTAGATTTTATCGAGTACACTACAGGCCAGGGAAAATTATTAAAAAAGCTGACCTGTGGTAAGTTTTTTGGGGACTTTTGGACCCGCCCTATGGCTTATCACTTTATTTTCAAATTCACCTGTTTTTAAATGACACTTAGCCTTTATCATCAATATACTAGGGAGCCACTGTAAGTATACACTATACACTATGTATACTCAATGTTATCAGGGAGACTTTCTTTCCTCTGACACGAAAAGTTCAATTATTATTATTTTTTTCCACACGGGACACAGGCCTATGATTCCCCTCTGGCAGTAAACTCTGCTAGGTAGTGCACACTAATTCTCCTTTTTTGACTCAGTATATAATGTTTTCCGCCCAAGATTGGTTCCAGGCGCTAGAGGGATGTATCGTATAGGATTGATGACACAAATTAAAGTTCTAGCACGTAAGAGCGACCATGAAAACACGAGATAACCCGGAGCACAACGAGGCACGCTGACACGCCAAAGCGTTGGTGTGATATAATTGTGAGTAACATATAGGATATACAATTTATAAGGTTCAGTTATTCAGTATTTATTTGGTTTTGAGTGAGTAAGTGATCTTTGAGAAGAGACTTGAATTTATAAACAGGTAGTGTTTCTTTTATATTTACAGGTAATGAATTCCAGATTTTAGGGCCTTTTATGTGCATTGAGTTTTTGCATAGCGTGAGATGGACACGAGGAACATCAAAGAGTGATCTGTGCCTGTGTGTTATGGTCATGTGTTCTGTTGAGGTTGGCAAGGAGATGTTTGAGGGGAGGGTTAATATCAGAGTTAAGTGTTCTATGTATGTAATAGGTGCAATAAAAAGTATGGATGTTTTGTATGGTGAGTAGGTTGAGTGTTTTGAATATTGGTGGAGTGTGTTGCCTGTAGTGAGAATTTGTTATCATTCTAACTGCAGCCTTTTGTTGGGTAATTAGTGTCTGAGATGGTTAATTGTTGTTGAGCCCCATGCACAAATTCCATAGGTGAGATAGGGGTAAATAAGAGAGTGATAAAGGGCCAGGAGGGCTGACTGTGGAACATAGTACCGTATCTTCGATAGTATGCCTACAGTCTTGGAGATTTTCTTAGAAATTTGTTGTATATGTGTATGAAATTTGAGTCTATTATCGAGGTGGATTCCTAGGAATTTTCCCTCTGTTAGCTTTGTGATAGGTGATCCGTTTATTGTTATGTTAAGAGGTACATCTGTAGCTCTGTTACCAAACTGAATGAAGTAGGTTTTGTCAATGTTTAGTGTAAGTTTGTTAGTCCTCATCCAGGTAGATATTTTCTGTAATTCGGTGTTTACAGTATTGGCTAGCGTGACTGGGCTCGGGTGAGAGAAGACGTATGTAGTGTCATCTGCAAAAAGTGTGGGTTTGAGTAGTTGCGAAGCATTTGGTAGGTCATTTATGTATAGGAGAAAGAGAAGAGGGCCAAGGACACTTGGTTATCTGCTATTTTCTTTCTAGTTCTTGTTCTTGTTTATTTCCTCTTACCTCCATGGGGAAGTGGAACAGAATTCTTCCTCCGTAAGCCATGCGTGTTGTAAGAGGCAACTGAAATGCCGGGGGCAAGGGGCTAGTAACCCCTTCTCCTGTATATATTACTAGATGTAAAGGGAGAAACTTTCGTTTTCCCTTTTGGGCCACCCTGCCTCGGTGGGATACGGCCAGTGTGTTGAAAGAAAGAAAAATAATGAGCTAAGGTAGTTTTTTAAAGCTAAAATAAAGGAGACAATATAAAAGGGACTAAAATAATTTGTGGTGAACAAATAAAGTGATGATCAAATAATGGAGCTTGGGAATATGATAGTAGGTAGTACTTTAAAGGTAATTCTTTAAAGTTAGAATTATAATATAAAATTATAATATAAAAGGGACTAATATAAGTTGTGGTGAACAATAAAGTGGTAATCAAATAATTGCACTAAGGTCTAATATAATGACTTTTGTGGAGTCTATGTTTTGAGCTAGAATGAGCTATAGTACAACTAGATTTAATCTAATAATATAACAATACAAATTAAAAATAGCACCAGTCCTTCACTAGTAATTGCAATATGTCTAATATAATGAATTTGGTATTGACTATAGTACAACTGAGTTTAATCTAATAATATAAAAAAGGCACAAGACTCTCAATTGTAATTGCACTAAGGTGTTATATAAGTTGTTTACAAGAATTAGAGTATAACTAGATTTAAATTGACAAGATAAAATATGCAAGTTAAGGTAGCAAAAGATAAAAAAAGTAGAAAAAAAAAATATATGAGGTAGTTGGTACTAGTTAGCAAAAGATAGTTAAGGGCCTTGAACAATGATATAATTGAAAAATACACTAATTGCACACACAATATAGTCACTAAGATATGAAAACAATCTTAGAGTAGGAATTATAATACAAACTTATAATATAAAAATACAAATTGAAATGGTACTTGCAATTGCACTAGAGTCTGGTATAGGTTGTTGACAAGATCAGGAGTATAACTAGATTTAAATTGACAAAATATAATTCACAATTAAAGTACCAAAAGAATAATAGTAAAAAAATAACAAGGGTAATGTCTTGGTTATAATATGATAGTAAGATGGTAGACAGGTACCCAGGTACACAGGTACAAAGGATAATATAAAGGTTGGAGTTGAATATACAAACTTGAAAATTTGGCAACAAATGTTATGGAAGTATAAAATAATGTTTAATGTACAAAAGTAAAATTGACTGGTAGTAAATATGGTGTTTAATAAAATTTTAGTAAGTAATAATGATTACAAAAAAGTGAAAAAGTAATGTTTATTTCATTCAATATTGCACTGGTAGTTATACTAGAGGTTATATGGCAGCACAAGGTAATTAAGAGTACTCTAAGATAGTAAATGTGGTATTAAAACAGGTAAAGATAATTAGACAAGTAATGGTTATTAAATGTCAAAAATGTTAAGAGTAAATTGAAATTATAGTAAAAATGATAATTATTAATTTTAGTAAGTAATATCAATTGATAGTATTTAAAAAATATGAGGTAATAATATGGACAGAGAAAGTATCAATTCAGCTAATGTTTAAGCAAACAATAGTAAATAAGAAAATTACATAAGGTGACTTATGCTTACTAGTAAAATCACAAAATGAGGTAGTTGATTATTTAATTACTAAGAGATTGTACAATGAAATTTGAACAATAATGGAGCAAAACATTCACTACACTACGTAGGCTTTTAGGTTGGACATTGTTTAGTTATTCTCTGTAAAATTAGTATCCCTGAGAAATCGTGATAGATCATTCTCGTTCATGATTGTGTACAGTTGACCTACATTTGTTTTCCTAACAAGAATTTTCCCATCCCGTGTGAAGCATTGGTGTATTGTGTCATTATTCTCTTGCTTAAGTTTTCTGACTATAAAGGAGGTTCTGACGTTTTTTGGTAAGACACTCGTTTATGTATACCTCTTTCTTTACTTTAATAGATGCAATAATTAAGTCTTTTTTCCTGTCATGTGAGTGGAATCTAAGCATAACACTTTTTCTACCATGGGATCCTAGTAACCTGGCTTCTTTTATTTCTGACTCTGGTACAATAACACTTGTTTGGCCCTTTATGATCTGCAGAGTAATTTCTTTACTGTTTGTTTGGTTCATATCACTGGGAAAAAGTGGACTGTTAACTATTACTTGCGTCCGATAGTTTATCTTGCTCAGTTTATTCTTCTTGGAGAGCAAAGTATCACTGAACTGGTTATCTAAGTTGTTCTTCCATTCTTTTACTGCTTCTTCAACCTTTGTATTAAGAGATATTATTTGTTGGGTATGGCTATCTATGACTGCTTGGATGGTCTTGTCACAGTTTGTCATTCCTGGTGTTGATAACTTTTGTTCAAGACTGAGGATTTTGTTCTCGAGTTGTGTCATCCTGGTGTCTTGTTTTGTTAGCGTCTCTCGAAGATTCATATTTTCAATAACTAAGTTGGAGATGTATGTTTTTAGGGTATCTGGATCGTTGGTCATACCTGAGAGAGTACTTGGTAGGTTGAATCCGGGGAAGAGAGGGGAGGATGGGCTGGTGGCAGCCATGTTTGTTGTTATTGTTGTGGTGTCGCCTTGAGCGGTGGTGAGTGGGGTGGTTGCTGGGCCGGCGTCCTCAAATTCAAATTCAAATTCAAAGTTTATTCTCTATAAGGATTACAATGCTGAGTTTACAGAAATTTGGTTATTGTTTGGTTTACATGTAGTAAAATTGTGATTACAGAGTGTACCACTAGAACGCTTAGCATGGCTAGGCATTTCGGGCATACTTAGTTTTATTCTTAATTGTAAAATATTACAAATTATGAGGTAAGTTGGTATTATGGCTAAGTGACTAAATACTAGTTTGTGAGTTTAGCAATGTGAATGCTTTTGTTTTGGCACAGTACATAGTTTCAGTATTGGAGTATCACAGGATTCATTATTTTAAGATTGAGATTAATATTTCTGTTTATGGTCAAATGAGTGAGTGAGTGTAAGTGTGAACCACCAGGTGGTATTCGTGTAGTTAGTTGACGGGGTGTATCAGGGAGATAAGATGTTTTCTAATGGTAGTTTTGAAGGTGATGAATGTGTCTGCAGTTCTAGAGTTCTCAGGTAGGGTATTCCAGATTTTAGGGCCTTTGACATACATTGAATTTTTGTAAAGGTTTAGTCGGACACAGGGAATGTCGTAGAGATGTTTGTGTCTGGTGTTATGCCTGACTACACTTGTTGAATAGTTGATTTTTCGGTGTTTTCTTGCTGGCCTTGGTGCTGTTTCCTCTTAGATTGCGCCTCATAATACTACAGGAATTGTTGTAGTTAAGAAGAAGTTGTAGTTATACAAAACTTAGGGTTACGTTGTTCGGCTGGCAGCGGGGTGTTTCTTTCGGTTTGTGGGCAGTCTTCCTTTGATCTCTATTATTTTCGATTTGTAGGTTTCACTGTTGGTAATCTTTGGTCATTCTGGGTGCTACGTTGGGTAGTGCAGTTTTGCTTGTAACTAGGTCATCATAGGAGCATTGGTAGCTCTGATTGTTGGAGAAAAGTACGGAGCTTGGAAGTCGCTGCTGCCGCTGCACAAAAGCATTTTTGAATCATTGTTTTCACAAAAACATTTTTTGAATATATGAATATATCTTTTGTCTTACATAATTTAGATTCACTTATAATTAGTTAGTTAAAGATTAGCCGGTATTCTCCCGGCCCGGGCCTTTTCCAAGTGGTGGCCCGGCCTTGGCTCCCTCTTTAGGGAGTGTCTGAGACCTAAGTCTCCCATGGGAGGAGGCACAAGTACCTCCTCATCTTTGGGACCAACTGTCCCCAGGCCTAGCCACAAGCTAGGCCTCTCTGGTCTGCCATCCCCGCCCCAAGGGGGCAAATGGGAATGAGTCTTATGAGCTAAAGGCTCGGGCTCAGGCACCTACCCTACCCTAGAAGGGTTAGGCATGGTGTCGATGACTTATAATTAATGCTCTACTGTACAACTATGACATAATTCTTAGTGTTAAGTAGACTGTAAGCCAATAATATTAAGTTGGCCCATAATGCCTAGGCATAATAGAGGCTCCCTTTGCATTGCAACCCATTATTGTAAATACAAAATCTCAATGTACTGTTTGCAAAGACATAAATAAATAAATAAATAATAAACACTTGACGCATAACGACACCCGACTCATAAGAACACACACATATATATTAGTTATGCTCAGTGATAAGAGAATGTTTTCTAAGTTTGTTAAGTTCCGTTTTCTCTTCTTGTTTTGGGCTAACTTACACAAGATTAGTTGGTTTACTGAGCTTCAAGCTTGTCGACTGCAGTGGCGGGTCATCATATAATTAAGACTAGCGTCAGGAAACGCTTGTCCTGTTTCCTGACGATTTTTGCCTAACCTTCTATCAGCGTATATATGCTGAGAGTTTACCTTAATCCCTATATTATAGATTAAAGTGTTTTTGTCTGACGATGAACACGTTACCAAGCCTCCTTAATAACCCTCATGTAGTCAACAGGCTTAAATCTCCAGTAACCTATCAACTTCTCAGCGCCGCAGTAAGGGACTCGACGATTACGATGGCGGTATTAACCGTCTATTGGCTGCAGTTCTTTCGGAAACTTTTCGTGGCAGTTGCAAGCTTAATGTTTTGCAGACCTTGCCGAGAGCAGTGGCCTCTGTATACTTTACCTGACAAAGTATAGAAGACTGCACAGCAAGGGATCCATTCGGGTGAACTCAGTCCAGTCAGTCCTAATACATCAGTCCTAATATATCTTCGGGTGGCAGGTCGCCACCCCAAGAAAACTTACATCTTTAACATTGGGAAAATTTTATGGGCTCCTGGGGGCAACCCGTATGGGTAGAGCCGAGGGCATCTACCCATATGACTTCCCATTGCATCCGTAAGAGAGAGAGAGTGGAGGCACCAGTCGAACTTTACGAGATATTCCCACTAACTGTTTCCGATTTGTTCTCACTCATGCGACTGGTTCCGTGAAGCTTCAATCCCTTCTTGATCAAAGTGGTTGATGGTCCAGACGGGCTCCTCAAAACAAGGACTTACCGAAACTGAAAATGTTTCATTGTTGTGATGTCGAGACATCCATAGCTGGATCACTAGCGTACTCAGCTCACACACTGAGGTCCGGAGTTCGAATCTCCGGTACCGCTGGAAATCATTAGGACGTGATTCCATAAGACACCTGCTGTCCCTGTTTACCCATCAGTATAAAATGGGTACCTGGGTGATAGTCGACTGGAGTGGGTCGCATCCTGGGACAAAACTGACAAGGATGTCAGCCACAGCACCGTGTCTTCCTTTGCAGATAACACCCGAATCTGCATGACAGTGTCTTCCATTGCAGACACTGCAAGGCTCCAGGCGGACATCAACCAAATCTTTCAGTGGGCTGCAGAAAACAATATGAAGTTCAACGATGAGAAATTTCAATTACTCAGATATGGTAAACATGAGGAAATTAAATCTTCATCAGAGTACAAAACAAATTCTGGCCACAAAATAGAGCGAAACACCAACGTCAAAGACCTGGGAGTGATTATGTCGGAGGATCTCACCTTCAAGGACCATAACATTGTATCAATCGCAGCTGCTAGAAAAATGACAGGATGGATAATGAGAACCTTCAAAACTAGGGAGGCCAAGCCCATGATGACACTCTTCAGGTCACTTGTTCTATCTAGGCTGGAATATTGCTGCACTCTAACAGCACCTTTCAAGGCAGGTGAAATTGCCGACCTAGAAAATGTACAGAGAACTTTCACGGCGCGCATAACGGAGATAAAACACCTCAATTACTGGGAGCGCTTGAGGTTTCTAAACTTGTATTCCCTGGAACGCAGGAGGGAGAGATACATGATTATATACACCTGGAAAATCCTAGAGGGACTAGTACCGAACTTGCACACGAAAATCACTCACTACGAAAGCAGAAGACTTGGCAGACGATGCACCATCCCCCCAATGAAAAGCAGGGGTGTCACTAGCACGTTAAGAGACCATACAATAAGTGTCAGGGGCCCGAGACTGTTCAACTGCCTCCCAGCACACATAAGGGGGATTTTTTTTTTTTTTATTTAAAACTCAGGTTTACAAAAAATTTTGGGTACAAAATAAATTTGAAAAAAAGATACGGGAGTAAAACAATAATCAACGGGTGCTACACATACTGAAAAACCATTTTTTAATGACAAACGGGCTGCGCACCAAAAAAAAAACACCTTTTTTAAATTTAACTGTGCTTCACGTGAAAAGGTGGTCATAATATTTTTATATACCAAAACTTATTTATAATATATATATTTATATATATATATATATTTTTAATAAAATTATATTATATATATATATAAAAATGTATTGTACATAAAATATCCAATATACATCCATATATATACTTTACATAATCATATACATTACATAACACACATACACTTTTCCAACCCACCCAGAAAAAGCTTACCCCCTCCCCCCCCCCCCCATGAAAACGTCCCAAACTTTAAACCTTTAAAATACACAGGAAAAAAACTCTTAAACATCCCTTTTTGGCAAAAGCTTTAAAAAACCAATGACAAATATATAAAAACACAATCCACCAGTTAAACGGCTGACACTAAAATACAAGGAATGTCTGAACCTGATGGTTTCACATCCCCCATAGAAACAATCCACCTACCTCATAACCCAAAGGTAATAATTAATATCGTGCCACGGTGGTGGGTTTAAGCCCACTACCGCTGACACTTAAACCCCATCCCCACATCCCAAATAACTGTGCTCCCGTCACCCCCAATAACCCCCAACATTTCCCTTGATAGAAATTTTGCACTTATTATCACCCAAAAACACGCACACACAAAAACCTACCCCCAAAAATAAATAAATTTACACATTTTTTCCCCTCCTCAGACGATTTTTTACACTGGGGAAATTTTTAATCTATACATCACATCCAAGGGGAAAGGACAACATTAGACATCTAAAAAAATGGGCATGTGTATCACATGACCTGCTATTTCAGGTTTTCTTAAACTCCTACCCCCCCCCCCCCAAAGAAAAAAATGACCAGTTTTTACCTGCAATACACAAGATCAAAAACCCCATTCCTTGAAAATATATAATTTAAAATGTAAAAAAAAAAAAAAAAAAAAAAAAAAAAAAAATGTAACAATATATAAGCAAAAACACCCCAGGCAAGATCTTACATTATATACAATACCAGAACGTTCCACTAGTTAAAAAACAGGTATGAAACCTCATTATTATGACAAGTTACATTGCTCATATATAGGTAGACATGTATAATTACAGGTTAAAATATGCTTATATACTAACATGCTTATGTACATCCTTACAAAACATGAAGGAATCCTTAGATAAATTATAATCATCGGTGTTCACAATAACACCAAGACATTACATTGAATATCACATTGAATATCACCTCAACATCCTTTCCTCACACAATTCCAGACACACTCACACACACTCACCCCCCCCCCTGGGAAGGCCAGCCCGTTCATGCCCCTGACCGCTTATAAAGACCATAAATCCCTCAAAAGAAAGTCCCTGTAGCCCTCCGAGAAATCCCTCTCCCACCTCCTACCATATATTTCCCTGTTGCGACACTTTGTTCTATAAAAGGATGCTGCTATGGCCATCCTACGTTCCATCCGCCCTTTGTCTCTCATTGCCCATGATTATATACACAAAATCAAACCATTAAGTAAGCCACTGCCCTTTGAACCTTTACCCCAACCCCACCTACATCTAAACTAAGCGCTCTCAAACCGACAACCCTTTCCCCCCCACATATCCGGATTACTTTCCCTAACCACTCCCGCACAATCCCTAGGCTTTCACAAAATAAACTACATGAAAGCTGATTCATCTACCCCACAAACCTGACACTCCCCACCCTCCCATATTCGCCTATTTCGTAAAACAACCCCAGACGGCAATATTCCGTGAAGAAACCTATACATTACCTCCCTCACGCGAGGCCGGATACGTAACCCTTTTAATCGGCCCCAAATGTCTTCCCATGCGTACATCGGGTACACTCCTTCCGTTGCCACTACCACCCTAGGCCATATCTTCCTCTCCATGGACCCTACCCGCATGTTTCTCGGCTCTCTGACCATCATCAATAGACGCAACAACTCCTCACCATCTCTCAAATCTTGTCCCTTCCACCATCTCCGAAGATCTCCCTGCAGCATCCCCAACCCTCCACTCCCTTCCCCCCGAGCCCTTAGCAACCCATGTTTCACATATACACACTTCACCTTCTTTCACAAATGAATTAACCCCAGCCCTCCCAAGGCCACCGGAAGTTGTTACCACCTCTCTTTTCAACCAATCGCATCCCGAACCCCAGATAAAACGGAAACTCTGCTCAACAATCTCCGGACATCCCCATACACCAAGGGTACAAAGCTGCCACATGCCATATTTTACTGTACAAAAGCACATTGACCACAATGACCCTCTGGTGTAGCGTAAGATGTGTCGGCCTCAATCCGACAATCTTCCCAATACCCTATCTACCACACCCTTTTAATTATTCTCCCTCGCCATCTGAGCATTCCCATATACACAACCCCACAAATTTTTCACCCGGTCCACGACACCCCCACCTCACACCCCCACCCCCCCCCCCTGCCCATCCCATTCACCCAATTTTCATGAGCTTAGATTTATGCACATTCACTGCCATACCTTTGCCATCCCAAAAACGTCTATAACTCTCTCCAGACCCTCACCCTCCCTCCCACTCACTAGGACAGTTGTGTCATCAACGTAACCTATGATACTGGGACTCCCACCTCGTATGTCCTCCCTTACCCCCTCCTGTATGCACCTTTCCACTGCCCTATAAAACGGATTCTGTAACATGAAATAATATTTGTGACAACGGGGCAACCTTGCCTCAATCCTGCCCTTTTTTCACATGAAAACCCACCCTCCCATTTATCTGTACACACATCCCAGCTCCCCGATATAAAGTACGTCCCCAATTCACAATGTCCCCCCCGAACCCTTGCCACTCCATGATTCTCCACAGAGCCTCCCTCTCGAAAACTGTCAATGCCGTTCTCCAATCCAATGCCAATCCCCCATGTTCCCCCTCTTGTGGACCCTCAATAAACCTTCTAATAACCCCATGCCCCTCATACATTGATCTCCCCGGAAATCCCATATTGCCCCCTCACTATTACCTTTCCAATGACCTTTTTTATACGATTACCTAAAATTTTTGCAAAAATTTTGTAGTCTGCACACATGAGTGATATCACCCGGTATCTCTCACTGTGCACTGACTTCTTTCACCCTTTGGAACCAAAACTACTAGTGCCGTCCCCCTGAAAAGGGTTTCCCAACGCACCCCTCTCTTTTATGATATTAAATAATTGCACCAAAAAATCTTTTAATACTCCCCAATGCTGTATGTAAAACTCCGCAGGCAGCCCATCTATCCCCGGTGCCTTACCCCTGCTCATACTCATTAAAGCCGTCCACACCTCTTCCTCCACAATAGGCCCCTGTAACTGTTCCCTGTCGTCCCTGTCCAGCACACTCCGCACCCATCCCCCTGTCTCTCTTAAAGCCCCCTCTCTCACACCCACACTCCTCATATGTGCACTAAGCCAAGAATCAACATACCCTCCCATCCCCTCCGTTGTCACCAAATCTTGTCCCTCCCTATACCTGGAGTTTACCTGGAGAGAGTTCCGGGGCTCAACGCCCCCGCGGCCCGGTCTGTGACCAGGCCTCCTGGTGGATCAGAGCCTGATCAACCAGGCTGTTGCTGCTGGCTGCACGCAAACCAACGTACGAGCCACAGCCCGGCTGATCCGGAACTGACTTTAGGTGCTTGTCCAGTGCCAGCTTGAAGACTGCCAGGGGTCTGTTGGTAATCCCCCTTATGTGTGCTGGGAGGCAGTTGAACAGTCTCGGGCCCCTGACACTTATTGTATGGTCTCTTAACGTGCTAGTGACACCCCTGCTTTTCATTGGGGGGATGGTGCATCGTCTGCCAAGTCTTTTGCTTTCGTAGTGAGTGATTTTCGTGTGCAAGTTCGGTACTAGTCCTCTATGATTTTCCAGGTGTATATAATCATGTATCTCTCCCTCCTGCGTTCCAGGGAATAAGGTTTTAGGACCCTCAAACGTCCCAATAATTGAGGTGTTTTATCTCCGTTATGCGCGCCGTGAAAGTTCCTCGTACATTTTCTAGGTCGGCAATTTCACCTGCCTTGAAAGGTTTTCTGTTAGTGTGCAGCAATATTCCAGCCTAGATAGAACAAGTGACCTGAAGAGTGTCATCATGGGCTTGGCCTCCCTAGTTTTGAAGGTTCTCATTATCCATCCTGTCATTTTTCTAGCAGCTGCGATTGATACAATGTTATGGTCCTTTTAAGGTGAGATCCTCCGACATGATCACTCCAGGTCTTTGACGTTGGTGTTTCGCTCTATTTTGTAGCCAGAATTTGTTTTGTACTCTGATGAAGATTTAATTTCCTCATGTTTTTCCATAAACTGAGTAATTGAAATTTCTCATCGTTGAACTTCATATTGTTTTCTGCAGCCCACTGAAAGATTTGGTTGATGTCCCCCTGGAGCTTTTCAGTGTCTGCAATGGAAGACACTTTTCATGCAGATTCGGGTGTCATCTGCAAAGGAAGACACGGTGCTGTGGCTGACATCCTTGTCTATGTCGGATATGAGGATGAGAACAAAATGGAAAACGAGTACTGTGCCTTGTGGAACAGAGCTTTTCACCGTAGCTGCCTCGGACTTTACTCTGTTGACGACTACTCTCTGTGTTCTGTTAGTGAGGAAATTATAGATCCATCGACCGACTTTTTCCCGTTATTCCTTTAGCACGCATTTTGGGGCGCTATTACGCCAAAGGTCACACTTGTCGAAGGCTTTTGCAAAGTCTGTATATATTACATCTGCATTCTTTTTGTCTTCTAGTGCATTTAGGAACTTGTCGTAGTGATCCAATAGTTGAGACAGACAGGAGTGACCTGTTCTAAACCCATGTTGCCCTGGGTTGTGTAAAATGATGGGTTTCTAGATGGGTGGTGATTTGCTTCTTAGAACCCTTTCAAAAATTTTTATGATATGGGATGTTAGTGTTATTGGTCTGTAGTTCTTTGCTGTTGCTTTACAGCCCCTTTGTGGAGTGGGGCTAAAGTCTGTTGTTTTTTAGTAACTGTGGGACGAAACCCCCCTGTCCATGCTCCCTCTCCATAGGATGGAAAAGGCTCGTGATAGGGGCTTCTTGCAGTTCTTGATGAACACAGAGTTCCATGAGTTTTGGCCCTGGGGCAGAGTGCATGGGCATGTCATTTATCGCCTGTTCGAAGTCATTTGGCGTCAGGATAACATCGGATAGGCTTGTGTGTTTAAACAAAATTTTTTGGGTCTCTCATAAAAAATTCATTTTGATCTTCGACTCTCAGTCTGGTTAGCGGCTTGCTAAAAACTGAGTCATTTGGGACTGAGTAGCTCACTCATTTCCTTGCTGCATCTGTGTAGGACCCATCTTGTTTAAGTAGGGGCCCAATACTGGACGTTTTTTCTCGATTTTGATTTGGCATAGGTGAAGAAATACTTTGGGTTTCTTTCGATTTCATTTTGGCTTTTAGTTCTTCCCGCGTTCTTGATCTAAAGGTTTCTTTTAGTTTTGTTCGATGCTTGCTATTTCTCTGACCAGTGTCCCCTACGATTTCGATATTTTGACCTCTTTTTGCCGCTTTTATTTTTTTCCCGTCCCCCTGTAAAGGGAGCCCCTGCTCTTTCTGTTTTACATCTTCTCCCCCTTTTTTTAGGGAATAAGCCTTGGTAATCGAGTGCCCCCGAGTTAATCTGTTTAGGCATAATTTGGGGTCTTTGTTGTAGTATATTTTCCCAGCTTATATGGTTGGGACTTGGTTTACTTGGTCCCTTTATGTTTTGTTATTGAAGTTAAATTTGGGTGAATGCTCCTGTGATAATCTCATTATGTCGGTCGGGGGCTCCGCGCATACTGATAACCTCAATTATGTTGTGATCTGAGTATTTTGTTTTTGATATGGTGACATTTTTATAGTCTCATTTTTATGAAGATGAGGCTAGTGTTTCTCCGTTAGTAGGCTCTTTATTTGCGGGTTTTAAAATTGAATTTTTGTGCAAAATTTAAAAGTGCTAGTGTGGTTTTCATCAGATTCCCTCGGGTGTTATTCTGAACAATATTATTTGCTATTTCCTCCATTTGGTCCTTGTTAAAACCCCCCGGGAGCAATTGTTGGGGCAGGAGCTGGAAGGGTTTTTCCAGACGTGGTCTTTTTTAACAGTTTTCCCTGGAATTTGCGGGGATTTGCATCGGAGGCTTGTAGACTACCACAATACTGGGTTTTTGGTTCTCGCCTTTTACGCTAAAACTTCCACTACATCATTTGAGGAAATTTGCGTTCTGTGCAAACAAGTGACTCTGAATGAACAGGCCCCCCCCCCCCCCCCCCCCCTTTTCCCCTTTTCACTCTGTACATTTTAGGTTGTAACCCGGGACCCCTATTTCCGTTGCCAAGTGATCCTTTATGGGGTTCAGTGAAAGCCGCGAACTTGCCTTGCCTTGCAAGCAGTCCCCGGATGAAAGGTATTTTTTGTTTGTTGCTGGCTTAGACCCTTAATTTGCAAAGAAAAATGTTATCGGATGGTGGTTTGTTGGTACTGGGGGGGGTTTTTTTTCCGGCTTAGTATCTGTATTGTTGGTTTTGGGGTGGAGGCCACGACTGTGGTTCCACTCCAGGAATACTGGTTTGGTGTACGATTTCTGCCATTTCCCGCCAGTTTTTTTTCTTCCTGGGACTAAAAAAACCTCTCCCTCTTGATTTTTGTTAGATTTTTCCACCGAAGGGTAGTTTTTGTGACCCCAATTTCCCTCTGTGGGCGGAGCGCGAGAGCTAGGTACACAAAAGGCCCCAGGAACTGGGGCCCCAAAGGGGTTTAAAAGGGAAACTATGGGTTTAATCTCATATCTATAGTTTTTTTACTTTAAACAATTTGGAAATTTGCTTGTTTTTCTGGTATCTTATTTTTTATTTAAAGTATCTTGACATATCAAAGGTTATTATACGTCTTCTCTGTATTCCTCAATAAGTGGACAATTAAGCCAAAAAGTGTTCAAGAGGTTTTACCCTTCCCGATCACATAATTTACATTTTGTTTGATCATCATCTGTGTGTTCCCAAATGCCAAATCTTGTAAACCAAGCCTAAGCCTGGCCACTAAACATCAGTCATCTGTTCACATTGCAAGTTTTCTCCCCAAAAAAGGGCCCAGGAATAGGGCCCCCCAAAGGGGTTTAAAAGGAATACATATGGATTTATTTACATATCTTATTATTATCTGTTACAAGCAAAAATTTTGGAAATTTGTTGTATATCGGTATCTTATTTTTAATTTAAAAAGATATCTTGACGCACATGGTTATTAATGTCTGTCTCTGTATTCCCCAATAAGTGGAAAATTAAAATAGTGTTCAAGAGGTACCATATGCCTGATCACTAATTTCATTTGTTTGATCTCATCTGTGTTTTCCCCCCAAAAACTGCCAGAATACTTGAAAACCAACCCTAACCCCTGGCCATAAACATCAGTCAGACTGTTCACATTGCAAGTTGCTCCATAAACATTTTACTACGTTCATGTTATCATAGGGGGTTATAGTCTACTCGGGTTCAAACTGCTTTCCCAAAACAATCTTTTTCTTTTTTACTTCTTCCAAATATTTTTCCTAATGCAACCAGTTATACCAAAGTTTATTTACTTTTCCCCTTTCTCGTACTCTTCTTGGCTAACATATCAACTTTATATAAAAGGAGAAATCCAATGTGTGATGGGATCCATGCAATTGTACATTTAAATTTCCCTTTTTCCCCAATTTTTGGTTTTTCTAACCGGTTCCCCTGGCTTTTGTTGGAGTCATTTATGAGCCAAAGCCTTTAAAGAGACTAGAATCGTAATGATGTAGAGTCGGCTCAGTGTCAAGGGGTTTGCTTTTGCGCCATTAGGATTTGCAAACAATTCGTTTGCAGTGTAGACCCCAGTTTTTAATTCTTATGCCCAACTCAACAAATTTATTACGTTCTTTTAAATAGGGGGGTGGCAAAAGGCAGATGCAGCCTGCCGAAACCCTTTTTTGATCCATCATGTAATAATTGTGATAACTTGTTATACCGCTAGGGGGGAAATTTCTTTTGGCAGTCTGGGGCTGTGGCTACCCCGGTTTTCCATGGGCCCGGTGTTTGTATCTTTTTGTCCCCTTTAGATGGTTTTGCCTGGCAATTTTAAATTAGCACGCTTTCCTGTATGAAAAGGTACCAGTTCAGGGTGAAAAAGTTCAGGAAGGGGGTTTTGCATTTTCTGTTGTCATAGGGCATGGATTTTCTAGGGGGTCATGTTGCACGTCCCATCTGTTTTTTGATTTCCCCTGCCAGCAGATACCGAGTGCTGTAGTCCAGGCTTGGTTTCCGTTTGCCTTGGGTTTTGTGACTGTTTCCCTGTTGGTGCTGTTTCCCCGTCTTACTTCTACCCTCCCTAGCACCAACAGGAGTCCACCAGTTTTTTTTTTGGTAATAAATCCTCACTATGTAGTGGGGTCCTCTTTTTTTTCTATTTCCTGCGGTTTTTCGTTTGCAATATTGGTTTCATTTATCTTTGACTACACTTTTTTTCCCTACTATGGCCCCTGTTCCCCTTGAGGTCTTTTTGTATTCCTTCCTGCTTTAATTCCCGATCCCGGACAAAATCTCCAGCTTCACCTTACTGTCTCCCAGGCACCCTTTCCAGCTTCCCCATTTTCTGTCTCCCAGGACAGCATCCCCAGTTCCCCATTCTGTCTCCCAGGACAGCACCCCCAGCTTCCCATTACTGTCTCCCCAGGACAGCACCTCCAGCTTCACATCCTGTCCCCCAGGACAGCACCTCAGCTTCACCATTACGTCTCCCGGGGCACACTTCAGCCCCCCCTTTTGACTCCCCAGTAAAGTATAATACCGAGTACATCGCCAGAAGCAAACATTAACCCCAAAAAATGCTGCGGCATATGGGCGTTTGGAAAAACCTGAGAATAGCTTTCCCGGTAGCTCAAAGGGATCGTTAAAGACTTTATCACTCTTACGTCAGGCCATCTGGAGTACGCAGCCCCTTTTTGGAAACCCCCCACACCTATCAGCCATAAAAAAAACTAGAAAAAAAGTGAAAAGGGTTTTGGACAAGGCTAGTTCCAGAGCAAGGGGAATGTCCTACGAAGAAAGGTTGAGGGAAATCGGCTGACGACAGGGGGAAGGAAGGGTTAAGGGAGACATGATAACGCATACAAAAAACTGTGTGGAATTATAAGGTGGACAGAGACGGGATGTGGGGAAATTAAAAATCACTTGCAGTCCCTCAACATTAATCATAGAAGTAAAGCTCAGGGGAGGTGAAACCCAATATTTGTTTCGTATTTCCCCGTGTAGAAGTGGGAGAAAATTAAAGCCACCCCTGGTCGTGCAGGTGGCTCCTTCGACCTCAAAAAACTTATCCACATCCTCCTAGACCAGTCCCGTAGATTAAAGGTTGGGTAACCCCAAGGGCATGGCATTCAAATAAGTTGTGGGCTGTATGTTAAATTGACCGATTAGAAAAGGGGGGAAAAGGGGTTACAGGTGAACTAACAAGACTTCACTTACCGATTTTTTTTGGTGGTCACTTATGTAGCGGATCACCCACAACCTTATATTTATAACATACCTAACGGGCCCAGTACAGTTTGCTTTAACTAAAAAGGGGTATTTAACTGTGGGTGAGGAGGTCGCATTCCTTTCTTCTTTTTTCCTCCTAGATCCCGATACCCCTGCCAGCTGAAACAGATTTCCAACAGGTTTATGCATCACTTGGTCTGTCTCTTTTTTGAAGTCGTGACTCCAAAAAACTCCACTATCGTCGGGGCAGGAACCACGGGGTTAAACATGGCCCCCCACTCGGGTAATGGCGGCCCCATCACTTCAACCAACCCCTTAAATTTAATGTATTATCCCGTTACCACGCCCACCATATGACTTAAAGTCTTTTAAATTTTACGCACGTTGAAGTCGATCATTAAGATTTGAGACCGATGATGATGTTAAACCAGGGTTTTTTCCCCGAATATCCCTGGCATCGCACCTTTTTTCCCCCCCCCCCCCCCAGCGTCCCCTTTTCCCTAATTTTACCACTATATTACAGGGGTTCCGTAAATCCATTCCCTCCTTTCACCAGGAACAATTAAACACTTCCTTTTTACAAAGCGAGGCCTTATTAATCCTTTGGGGCGCCGTGGATGCCAATTTCCCGGGCCCCTTTTTTCCCCGCCCCTTAACTCCCCTTCAAAATACCCCGCCCCTTCCTCTCTCCCCCGGCCCTGGCAGCTTTTCTGTTGGCTTTCCCTTCAAAATACACTTTAGAGCAAAAGTAATGCATTTAAACAGTTATTTTATTTAAAAATTACAATTAATTTTGGGAAAAAAATTTTCCCCCAGGATGTTTTCCCGAGTGGGGAACAGAAACAAGGGATCACAAATTTGGGAAACTGAAAACCTACGTTCAAAGGGATGTTAGGAAAATATTTCTTAGTCTGCTACTGTTAAAGGTAGGGTAAATCAAGCTCCCGCCTTTTTTCCCCCCCCCCGAATGTGATAGTTTCATTGCCGGGGACTAGTTAAAGGGAGGGTAAGTCAAGCTCCCGTTTTTTTCCCCCTTTTCTCCCCCCCCTAAAGTGATGTTTGATTGCCGGTGCTTGTTAAGTAGGGTCAGTCTAGCTCCCCCTATTTTCCCCTTTCCCTCCCTCTCCCCCCCCGAAAAGGGGATGTGGGGCCTGGTCAAAAAGTAAAACATCGACTCACAGCTCCCAACACTACTGTAATAATGCTGCCTTTTATTCTAGTGGATTATTGTTAAAAGCTTCACTTTGACCAATAATAAACTTAGTCCTTTCATCTTGTCTAGGGGATGTTTAATAATCCCACGTCTTTTGAGTTTGTACACGCCCGGAGAGTGATTTTTAAACAGTGGGTAAACCCGTCTAACTTTTCGCTTGGATGACAGTGAGGGGCACCTGTCAATCACGAGAAGAAAAGGGAAGGACTAACGTCCCGGACTTCCCCCTTTTGCATTTAAGTACCCGGCCCTGTATGAAATTGCAGGACGTAACCCCACATCATTGCAGGGTTTTAAGAACCCGTTTCCCGTCATCGGGAGGATTACCACTGGATACTGTGAAGAACAGCCCGTGGATGGGACCAAACCGCGCCCCCCCCCCCCCCCCACCCCTCTCGCAACGGTACGATTTCAACAACAGTGCAACCAAAACCAAACACCCTATAGATATTTGCGTTGATTCAAATGTTTTTTATTCATTTCATTTTTTTATTTTTCTTTTAAATAGGATATACCTTTATGTTTTATTGTTTTTATGTTTGATTTAAAAATAATAAAATGTTTTTTTGTGAATTATTTTATCTTTTTTCTATTCATTAATTTTCTGAGGGGGCCAGCCCGAGTAATACTGTCAGAAATTGTTACAGGGCGAGTAAGCCTCAAAGTGGCGACCCGCCGGATAACTCTACTGAATCAAAATTCAACTCCTTCGAATCTACCATTGGAAAATTTTAAAGCCCATCCACAGACGGTTTTCCACCAGCCATGAGTAACATTCTCTAGGTAGGCTACGGTACAGGTATTTAAAAATTTTGGGGCTGTTTAGTCTCAATTTATTGTAAATCAAAATGGGAGGATTAATATTAAAATTCTGCCCTTTTTATGTGAGCTTGAAAAACTTTGGAGGATTGATCAGGGGGCCCCCAGAGTTTTCCCGTGAAAATTTTTTCATTGGCTCTTTTTATATCAAAAGGGAAATGTTTGGACACTCTTGATTTGTTGGGGGAAGATTGGATGGGCAAAAGACCCATTCTACTTACTGTTTGCTGGAGGGCCCCGGGATAGAACCCTTGTTTTCATTATACAGTTGTTTTAAAATTTAAGCAGGGGTCGAGCCCTTTGGGTTTTTTTCAGTTTTAGCGGGGCAGGAATTGAATCCCCCGTTTTTTTTATACCCGTTTCATTTCCCCCCGATAGTTTAAGTTATTCTTTCAAGTATGGATAAAACCCGTTTTGGATGAATGCTGGGTTTGGAATAACAGGGGAAAAAAATTTTTGAATTTTATTAGTGCTAAAATCCCGGAAAAAACTTAAAGAGAGAATTGAAGAGAAGAAAGACAGTTTTTTTTTTTTTTTTTTTTTTTTTTTTTTTTTTTATTTAAAAAACACATACACATCATCATTTGTGCTATTTTTAGGTTAATAAAAAAAGAAAAGTGATCCCATTAAATAATAAAAAAAAACAACTTCACATTCCTTATCCCAGCACTAAATTATACAAAGAAAAACACTTCAACTGTA
>NW_026481850.1:0-14442 GCF_026875155.1 Cherax quadricarinatus
TCACGCTGAAGATACAGTAAAACGAATACCAAATCATGCGTAGATACAGTAACAACAGAGATACAAAGATCATGCTGTGAGATACAGTAAGAACAGAGATACAAAGATCATGCTGTGAGATACAGTAAGAACAGAGATACAAAGATCATGCTGTGAGATACAGTAACAACAGAGATACAAAGATCATGCTGTGAGATACAGTAACAACAGAGATACAAAGATCATGCTGTGAGATACAGTAAGAACAGAGATACAAAGATCATGCTGTGAGATACAGTAACAACAGAGATACAAAGATCACGCTGTGAGATACAGTAACATGCGAAAAAGTCAAATAAAGTAAATAGCTATAAAACATAATTAAAATAAAATTTTAACTGGATTGCCTGACCATGTTGGTCAGGCTGGTTGGAAAGTTCTCCTCTTCCGGCTGAACCAGGTTTCCAGGCTACCCGGGTAGACGTATTTACTGGGCGCAGATATCTGTGTCTCCATTCCTGTTATAACGTCTACCGGTATCTATATATTTTTTAACACTTGTTATATTATCATATATGGAAGTGCTGCATGTAGTTGCCATATTTGACAAGCTGAGCTCCTCTCTGGGGAAATGCTGTGTATTTGTTCACCTTTCTTGTACGTTACGTTACTGTACTAATCACAACTGCAGTCAGCGTTGGCTAACAGATGGGGTAGAAACATTAGTCGCTAGTACCGTCAACAGTAATATCAATAAAGACAGAAGCCAGGGCTTCTAGTGTGGTTCAGACCAGTACCATCGTTACCAATGACTTGCTAAGTAAAACTCAGTAAGTGAATATTAGGGCAATATGGTGCAGTGGTCAGCAAGGCCGCCTCTAAAAACACTGAAGTGTATTATATTTATCTCCCAGTGATTTAATTTTACAGTTTGATATGAAACATTTACCATTATCCTAATGTTATGGAATCATTATTTTAATGAGAAGTATTCAACTGCTAAGGGTGACAGGTCGCCTGGGAAATATAACACCTACATAAGCATGACGGATTTTCCCCGAAATGAAAATGTACATAATTATGTGAATCTTTTTTTAAATATACGTTCGTATGCATATTATTGTTGTTTTATGTCTACTGTTAAGACTCCGGAAAAGAGTTGATTCTACATTCTAAGTGAATACAGTTATTACATACCAAACTTCGTGAATTCAGATCTGTGCTAGAGTTGTAGGAATTTTGTCTATGATTGTATCTGTACGTTATATTGTGTGTAAACGAGATACTTGCGCAACATTTTGGAAGGTTTATTGTGGAAACGTGTCCTAAATGCTGTACAAGTGTTTTAATTATCAACTTGTCAGTTTTTTAAACCATATATATATATATATATAATATATATATATATATATATATATATATAATATATATATATAATATATATATAAATATATATATATTATATATAATATATATATATATATATATATATATATATATATATAAAATTTACATTGTGGACCATCTCTGATTAGTTATCTGTTATCTCTTGTTTGTTAGTGCATTGCACACCTTGATGCATGTACGAGTCTTGAGTACTTTATGTGATGTAACTTTCATGTGATTAATCTGGCGTTGGAATTAGATAAGCTGATTAATTTAAGGGATTGGCAGATATTACGTCAGTTATGTTCTACGTCATGATTATTTTTCGTCCAGAATGTAAACATACTTGTGAGAAATGTCTGTATTGTAGTCAATATTACACTTCATGTTGTGCCAAACTCCTAAACTAGTGACTAGAAGTAAGATTTTTGGTTGTTAACCCTCTGGTGTGTCTACAACAGCACCTGTTGTCAAAGCAGCACCTGCTGTCAGAGCAGCATCTGCTGTCAGAGCAGCACCTGCTGTCAGAGCAGCACCTGCTTCGATGACAGGTGCTGCTTTTATAGATACTATAGCTAAGCATAATAAACATAATATACTGAATGAAAATACATTCACTTATTATTATTATACTTGATATTTTCATTAATTTTACTTCATAAATATTTTTAATAATATTTTTAAGTTTTGTTATTTATTACATGATGAATAGGGTAAAGTTAATTTCCTTGGCAAATTATATTTATATATTTTTTTTAAGTTTTCAAATATTTAATTAGCATTTCATAATGATCTATATTCTGTTAACGATATTTTCCTACAATTGGTAAATTTTAGTGGAGCAAGATACCTGCTTGAGGGAGATATAAATGCCAGTGTAAGAGACTGTTGTCGAAGGTGCAGTGGGAATCATTGAAGTTCTTGTAGTAAACACCGGTGTGGAATCTTGAGCTGACGTCAACAATACAACAAGTACGTCAACTAGAGGAACGGAAATGTATTACGCAAAAACGGAACAGCAGCACACAAGAATACAATAAGCACAATATCATAAAAGAAAGGTATAGTAACATGCAAGAATAGGGTAGTAATAGAGAAGAATATTAGATTAACGCACACAAAGTCACTCTCAGTAGCATAGCAGTAACACTCAAGAGTACAATAATATACTAACACACATGAAAAGTGCAGTTACACATAAAAACAGGACAGTAACACACAAGAAACATAAGAAACGTACAATAACGAGCAACAGAACAGTTCAGCAATATACAAGTACCGTACAAGAACATACAAGAATAATACAGTAATATACGAGGACAGTGGAGCAACATTATAATACATAATAAGATAATCAGAAACAATAAGAGAGAGTTCCAGCAGCCAGGTTGTGGCATCAACACTTCAAATACTTTTTGTCAAGACGTCCAGTCTTCAAAATTGTCCTTAATTTCTTCCGAGAATTTTTCTTTTTGTCTTTGTGAATATTTTTTTCAGTACACTGAAGATAACACACATGAAGACACGAAAGTTACAAAGTGAGATTTCCTTAATTAATACTTATTTCTGGTTACTTCTTACCTTCCATAAGATAATTCATAAGTGTATACTTTTTGTCAAGACGTCGAGTCTTCAAAATTGTCCTTAAATTCTTTCGAGAATTTTTTATTTTTATTTTTTTTTTGTCTTTGTCACTGTGAATATTTTTTTCGAGAATAGTGAAAAAAGACGTGAAGATAAGAGACGTGAAGATAACAGACGTGAAGATAACAGACGTGAAGATAACAGACGTGAAGATAACAGACGTGAAGATAACAGACGTGAAGATAACAGACGTGAAGATAACAGACGTGAAGATAACAGACGTGAAGATAACAGACGTGAAGATAACAGACGTGAAGACATGAAAACTACAAAGTGAGACTTTCTTAATTATTTCTGATTACTTCTTATCTTCCATAAGACAATTCATAAGTGTATTTCTTGCTGTATCTAAAGTAAGTTTTTTGTCAATTGTCACTGCTTTATAAATTCCAATTTATAATTAAGGATATTTATATTCACTATACTATATACTACATACATACTAAACTATACTAAAGCATAGAACAGTATAGTATGCTATACTATATAAATACTATTCGATGCACTATACATTTGAATTCTCAATCACATTTTTTCAGAATTCTAGTACTGTATATACTTAACAATTTCCATATCTACCCATCATTGCCTGTGTAATATAATTTAATTCTAACATCCGTGTGAGACAGTGTAGATATGTGCATGGATTAGAATTAGATTAGAATATAAAATAATGAACGTAAACATAAGAATTAGAGTTTACAGGTACAGTAGAGTGTGGCGAAAGTATTATGAATCTTGAAGTTTGTGTGTGTGTGTGTGTGTGTGTGTAGAGCTCATGCAAAGCTACATAAATATGTTTATTTGTGGACATAACGACAAATTACAACACTTACATACCTAATTAAGTAAAAAACAAAAGAAATTATCATAAACACGATATGAAACATAAATAGAAGTCCGAGATTTTATATAAGTAACCTCAGCTTGGTGGCCGAGTTGGGAGGCAGCTCAGTCTCGTCTAGCTGACTACTGTTCCAGGCTGTCTTGGTGGGTGTAATTACAGGACGCAGATTTCTGTGTGTCCCCTCCTGTAATTCCACCCACCTGGACAGTCTCTACAGTAGACCAGCTAGACAAGACCAAATTCCCACCCAGCAAGGTCACTGGGGAGGGGCCAACACCTGCTGAACCTGGGGAAGTGAGGAAGGGAGTTCATCTGAGGGCCCGCAGATGGTCTTCTGGAGACATGGAACTAGGAGAAGCAAACACACACACACACACACACACACACACACACACACACACACACACACAAAACTACCACCACCAGTCCATCACCCTCACCACTAGTCCATCACCCTCACCACCAGACCACCACCCTCATCACCAGTTCATCACCAGTAAGGGAAGTGTGGAAGGGAGTTCATCTGAGGGGACACAGATGGACTTCTGGAAGCATAGTCCCTCACCCTACCTACTAGTCCATCACCCTCACCACCAATCCATCACCCACACCACCAGTCCATCACACTCACCACCAGTCCATCACCGTCACAGCCAGTCCATCACCCTCACCACCAGACCATCACGCTCACCACCAGTTCATCACCAGCAAGAGAAGGGTGGAAGGGAGTTCATCTGAGGGGACACAGATGGACTTCTGGATGCATAGTCCCTCACCCTCCCTACTAGTCCATCACCCTCAACACCAATCCATCACCCACAACACCAGTCTATCATACTCACCACCAGTCCATCACCGTCAGAGCCAGTCCTTCACCCGCACCACCAGTCCTTACTAACCCTCACCACCAGTCCATCACCCTCACCACCAATCCTTCACCCTCACCACAACACCATCACCAGCAACGGAAGTGTGGAAGGGAGTTCATCTGAGGGGACACAGATGGACTTCTGGAAACACAGTCCTTCACCCTCCCCATCAGTCCATCACCTTCACAACCAGACCATCACCCTCCCCACCAGTCCATCACCCTCACCACCAATCCTTCACCCTCACCACAACACCATCACCAGCAACGGAAGTGTGGAAGGGAGTTCATCTGAGGGGACACAGATGGACTTCTGGAAACACAGTCCTTCACCCTCCCCATCAGTCCATCACCTTCACAACCAGACCATCACCCTCCCCACCAGTCCATCACCCTCACCACCAGTCCATCACCCTCACCACCAGTCCATCACCCTCCCCACGAATCCATCACCCTCACCACCAGTCCATCACTCTCACCACCAGTCCATCACCCTCACCACCAATCCATCACTCTCACCACCAGTCCATCACCCTCACCACCAGTTCATCATCCTCACCTCCAGTCCATACCCCTCACCACAAGTCCATCACCCTCACCAGCAGTCCATCACCCACACCACAACACCATCACCAGCAAGGGAAATGTGGAAGGGAGTTCATCTGAGGGGACACAGATAGACTTCTGGAAACACAGTCCTTCACCCTTCCCACCAGTCCATCACCCTCACCACCAGTCCATCACATTCAACACCAGTCCATCACCCTCCCCACCAGACCATCACCCACAAAACCAATCCATCACCCTCACCACCAGTCCATCACCCTCACCACCAGTCCATCACATTCAACACCAGTCCATCACCATCCCCACCAGACCATCACCCACAAAACCAATCCATCACCCTCACCACCAGTCCATCACCCTCACCACCAGTCCATCACCCACACCACAAAACCATCACCAGGAAGGGAAGTGTGGAAGGGAGTTCATCTGAGGGGACACAGATGGACTTCTGGATGCATAGTCCCTCACCCTCTCTACTAGTCCAACACCCTCACCACCAATCCATCACCCACAACACCAGTCCATCATACTCACCACCAGTCCATCACCGTCACAGCCAGTCCTTCACCCGCACCACCAGTCCTTACTAACCCTCACCACCAGTCCATCACCCTCCCCACCAATCCTTCACCCTCACCACAACACCATCACCAGCAACGGAAGTGTGGAAGGGAGTTCATCTGAGGGGACACAGATGGACTTCTGGAAACACAGTCCTGCACCCTCCCCATCAGTCCATCACCTTCACAACCAGACCATCACCCTCCCCACCAGTCCATCACCCTCATCACCAGTCCATCACCCTCAACACCAGTCCATCACCCTCCCACCAATCCATCACCCTCACCACCAGTCCATCACCCTCACCACCAGTCCATCACCCTCACCACCATTCCATCACTCTCACCACCAGTCAATCACCCTCACCACCAGTCCATCACCCTCACCACCAGTTCATCACCCTCACCACCAGTTCATCATCCTCACCTCCAGTCCATACCCCTCAGCACAAGTCCATCACCCTTACCAGCAGTCCATCACACACACCACAACACCATAACCAGCAAGGGAACTGGGGAAGGGAGTTCATCTGAGGGGACACAGATGGACTTCTGGAAACACAGTCCTTCACCCTTCCCAGCAGTCCATCACCCTCACCACCAGTCCATCACCCTCAACACCAGTCCATCACCCTCCCCACCAGTCCATCACCATCCTCACCAGACCATCACCCTCGCCACCAGTCCATCACCCTCACCACCAGTCCATCACCCACACCACAAAACCATCACCAGCAAGGGAAATGTGGAAGGGAGTTCATCTGAGGGGACACAGATGAACTTCTGGAAGCACAGTCCTTCACCCTTCCCACCAGTCCATCACCCTCACCACCAGTCCATCATCCTCAACACCAGTCCATCACCCTCCCCACCAGTCCATCACCATCCCCACCAGACCATCACCCACAAAACCAGTCCATCACCCTCACCACCAGTCCATCACCCTCACCACCAGTCCATCACCCACACCACAAAACCATCACCAGGAAGGGAAGTGTGGAAGGGAGTTCATCTGAGGGGACACAGATGGACTTCTGGAAACACAGTCCTTCATCCTCCCCACCAGTCCATCACCCTCACCACCAGTTCACCATCCTCACCACCAGTCCACCACCAACACCACCAGTCCATCACCCTTCCAACTAATCCATCACCTTCGCCACCAGTACATCACCCTTCCCACCAGTCCATCACCCTCCCCACCAGTCCATCACCCTCACAACCAGTCCACCACCCTCATCCCCAGTCCACCACCCACACCCCCAGTCCATCACCCTTCCCACTAGTCCATCACCTTCGCCACCAGTTCATCACCCTCCCCACCTGTCCATGCGCTCTCACCACCAGTCCATCACCTTCACCACCAGACTATCGCCCTCACCACCAGACTATCAGCCTCTCCAACCCCAGACAACCACCCAAACCACCAGGACTATCACCCTCACCACCAGACTAATCACCCTCGCCACCAGACTATCACCCTCCACCACCAGATCATCTTCCTCCACCACCAATCCAAAACCAGCAAGGGAAGTGTTGAACAGGGAGTTCATCTGAGGGGACACAGATTTGACTTCTGGAACACAGTCTTTTTCTCACCTCCCCACCAGTCCATCACCCTCACCACCAGTTCCCATCACCTCTCCTCCAACCAGCCTTAACCTCCACCAGCAGTCCACCACCACCCTCACCACCATCCTTCCCCCCTCAACTACAACACCATCACCAGCAAGGCAAGTGTGAAAGGGAGGTCATCTGAGGGACACAGATGGACATCTGGGAAACCCAGTCCTTCCACCCTCCCCACCATCCGCTTACAACCCTCATCACCATCCTTGCCCTCACCGCCACCAGACATCACCCCTCACCACCAGTCCATCTCTCCTCTCACCAGCAAGGGAAGTGTGGAAGGAATTCATCTGAGGGGACACAGTACCATCACCCTCACCCGCAAGTTCCGCTACCATAAATTATCCTCCATCATTCACTCATCACCAACGCCTCAACTACCAGCCGCCAACCCTCATCGGCCACAACGCAACAGCGTCATCGACGTGTATCGAGTGGCACCAAGATACCGAGAAACATATGAGAACAAAAAGATGGCGAAGTTCGCTTTAAAATTAAAAACGACACAAATTTAGTTATCGACTTGTTTTCACAAGTCATAGTTAGTAACTATATATAATATATGTATATATATATATATATATATAATATTATAACATATATATATATATATAGTATTATATAATATATATATATATATAATAGAAATATAATATATACAAATATATATATATATATAATATATAAATATATATACTATATAATATCTAAATATATAATATAAATAAATATATAATAAATATATATATTTATATTATATATATACACGAATATATATATAAAATATATATATAATATAAATATATAGATATTAATATATATAATATATGTGAGTATAATATATATATAATATGTATATATATATATATCATATATATATAATATATAATATATATATATATATATATCTAATATACAATATATATATAATATATATTATATATATATATGATATATATATATATTAATATATAATATGTATATATTATATAATATAAATTAAATATATTTAATCGTGCCCCGAATAGTAATACTGATCACATAAGCAAGATCTCATGTAAAATTTCTTTAAATTTTCTCTTAACTTTTAGACAGATATATGTTTTTCATTAATGTTAATGTAAAAAAATATTAATTTGCTCGCGAGAGAATCTTAGAAAATTTTACCTTAACCTTATAATACCCAGAACAATTTTATTTTAGCATAACCCAACAGTATAATTTTTAGATTTGTTTACAATAATTTGGACACTAAACAACACAGTGAAACCTATATATTTTTATTCGTTAGGTTCAGAATGATTTTGGCGAAATTATTGCATACATAAATTTGTTCGCTTGTGGGTTCGGTATATGGCAAGATGAGCGTTTGCTAATTTAAGCCAAGATACACAAGTTCTGCCTATTCGGCGAATCGACATCCACACAGCACACACACACATCATATAATATATAAAATAACTCTATATATAAAATACTAACATAAATATATGTCTTATATATATAAATATTATATATATATATATAAATATAATAATATATATACAATAATATAAAATATATACTATATCTGTGTAGTGTGTGTGTGAGTGTGTGTGTGTGAGTGTCTGTGTGCTATCGTCGTGCCGAATAGCAGAACTTGTGACTTGGCTTAAAATAGCCAACGCTCACTTGGTCCAAAAACGACAGTCGAAATTAGTATGCCATAATATATAAATACTTATATATTATATATATATATATATATACAAGGAATTACGCACAGAGCACAGGGAGGCGAAATATACACAAACACTTATCTCTGGCTGAAGAGACCGAACCTACGACTGAACAAGGACGCAGTGCTACAACCATTCTCACCACACTGGACCATGCCTTGGCGTCCAGCTTGTGCTAGATGTTTATCAATGCAGCCATCTTTTTATGAGAAGTCTTACAAACCATACCACGGCGGGATTTGAAACCCGTGGTACGACGAGTCTCAAAACTCCAGACCGTCGCGTTAGCCACTGGACCAATAGCTTCAATAAGATTCGTCCAACTAGGTGTATTTCTACCCATAGGAAGGTTAGGCAATAGGCAACCACTGTGACCAAACAAATGCAAGTTTTTACACACAAATCCTCTCCCGCTAGCGTGGCCGTGACGAACTCTGGCTCAAGTCCCCTCAAAGCGTCAACATGACACACGAAATCGTAATGACACGATTGCCCAAACAAACCATACACGGCGGAATTGAACCCCGTGGCTAACGCGACGGTCTGAGGTTGTTTGAGACTTTCTGACCGCAGTTTTAAATCCCGCCCGTGGTAAGGGTTTGTTTGCAATCTGTCCATTACGATATCCGTGAGTCATGTTGACTGTTTTTTGAGGGACTTGAGCTAGAGTTCGTCACAGAGAAGAAATTCCAAGCGCTTCGTGACTACTCACATTATCAAGAACAAAAAAAGTAAGTGCATCAAGGAAGGCATATCAAGTCTAGACCAACCTCACTATCACATCACCACAACAAAAGCAACACTTGACGCTCGACCTCAAAAGAAGGAACACTGCAGCAGGCCCGCTGCCCCAACAGACAGGTCTTCACACAACCCACCAACAAACGGTTCTACCCCAAGAATTAAGAATTTTAAATTATTTATTTGTCCAATGCATTTTTAAATTCTTCCCAAATTCTATTAATTGGTAAATGATCCTAATTTATTTAAACCCACAGGAAATATTCCATATTATTGTCAAAACTGCTTTTTACATGAAACAAAGTCAATTTAATATTCCTGTCGACCATGAAGTACTAGCTTGTACAACTTTCTCAACTTTTGTTAAAATCATTGGGGGGGGGGGGGGGGAGGGTTAAAACATCTCACATGAAATAAATAAGCATGGGAATCTTGTCCAGCCACTTCTAAGGCTATTATTTATGTTGTTTTTAATCTAGTTCGAGACTTTACCAGTTTGACCGTAATAAACTTTATCGCAAATTTTACAAGGAATCTATAGAAACATCCATCAGCATTTTGGGGGGGAATGTTTATCAAAAGTTTTTTAAACTGTATTAAGATTTTTTAAATCCAACTTGAGAGTTGAATGGGGTCTTAATGAGCAGTGCAACCCCTCCTCCCCCTTTGTTGCTCCTATCCTTCTCTGGATCTGATATTCCGTGGTGTGAAGTTGCGTCTGTATGTCCCAAAAGTGAGTTTGTTTCGGTGATTGCTGTGTTTGTAGCTCACCTAATTGTCGAGGTTGCAGGGGTCGAGACTCGGCTAAATGATCCGGCCAACTCACTATGTGTGTTTTAGTTACCATTTTCTGTCCTAGGCACCATGTCGCACTTAAAACACATGCGCTGTGTACATGCGGTCGTATGTGCGTGCGTGTTTGGTGTGTGTGAGCTATGTGTGGTGTGTGTGTATGTGTCTGTAAGTGTGTAGGATGTAGTGTGTGTGTGTGTGTGTGTGGTGTGTGGTGTGTGGTGTGTATGGCGTGTAATTTGCGTGTGTGTGAGTGTGGTGTGTGTGTGTGTTATGTGTGTGTGTGTGTGTGAGTGTGTGTGTGTGTGTGTGTGTGTGTGTGACTGATGCTGCATGGTCCCGTTTCTCATGTTTTAAGTCAGAGAACAGCCTGTACCAACGGCAACCTCTCTCTCTCTCTCTCACACACACACACACAAACACCGTTCAAGAGTACTGAAATAAATCATATTCAGCTCTGCAAACGTTCAAATTAATTAATTGAGAACAGTGACAAACCTAAAGAAAGAACTGGTATAAATATTACAGTGACAGAAACTAAAGTAAGAACCTGGATATAATATTAATTAACAGTGACGAGAAAAACCTAAAGTAAGAACCGGTATAATATTACAGTGACAGAACCTAAAGTAAAGAACCTGGTAATACGATTACAGTGACAAGACCTAAGTAAGAACCTGGTATAAGTACTATGTATAGAAGTAACTAGAAGAAAAAGAAGTCAGTGAACCAGAAGTAATTTTGACCCATTTGTTCTGTTAATTACCACTCACCACAAAGTAGTCAGTAACTGCACTCACTATATTACAGTAACTAACCTAGCAACAGTAACTGCACTTACTATATTGAGTAACCTTAACCAAGCAACAGTAACTATGTCAACGTCACTATATTGAGTCACTTAACCTAGCAGCAGTAACATCAACTCACTATTGAGCAACTTTACCCTAGCCAACAGTCACTGCACTCACTATATTGAGTAACTTAACTAGCAACAGTAACTGCACTTACTATATTGAGTAACTTAACTGAGCAACAGTAACCTGCGTCTAATTTTTTTGAGTAACTTAACCTTGCAACCGTAACTACACTCACTGTTTTGGAGTAACTTAACCTAGAAACTGTAACTGCACTCACTGTACTGAGTACCTTAACCAAAGCAACAGTAACGACACTTAACTATATTGAGTAACTTAACCTGCAACAGTAACTGCGCTAATTGTATTGAGTAACTTACCTTGCAACAGTAACGCACTCACAGTACTGATAACTTACCTAGCAACATAACTGCACTCACTGTACTGAGTAACTTAACCTAGCAACCATTAACTGCACACACTATATTGATTAACATTAACCCAAGCATCAGTACCTGCACTCCCCCCCACTGTACTGAGTAACTAACCTAGCAACAGTAACTTGCACTCACTATATTGAGTAACTTAAACCTAGCAACAGTAAACTGCGCTTACTATAAGCAGTACTTAACATAGGCAACAGTTAACTGCACCACTATATTGAGTAAATTAACCTGAGCAAAACCCCAGGTAACTGCAACTCACTTATATTGTTAACTTAACCTAGCAACAGTTAACTGCGCTCACCTATATAAGTAACTTAACACTTAACCTAGCAACAGGTATCTGCGCCTCCTATATTGAGAAAAAAACTAAAAGAACAAAAAAAAACAAAAAAAAAAAAAAAACCTAGCAACAGTAACTGCAACTCACTATATTGAGTAACTTAACCTAGCAACAGTTAACTGCACTCACTATATTGTAACTTTTAAAAAACCTAGCAACAGTAACTGCACTCACTATATTGAGTAACTTAACCTAGCAACAGTATCTGCACTCACTATACTGAATAACTAAATCTAGCAATAGTAACAGGCACTTACTATATTGGATTACCAAAGTGCACAACAACTGCAGGTAATACATAAGTAAGAAAGCCCACAACTTGCACACGTCATCGTATGAGCGACATAATATATTTATTTTCATACACATAGTGGGGACGTCCTATCATTTTTTTTACAACCTAGAAAACTTTTTTAAAACTTATTTTCAGACTTTCCCTCAGCACCACTTGTGTCTGGTTGAAAGTGCGAGTGTTTTTGCCTCCCTCAAACTACCCTTGGGGAGATACCTAGAGCGTCAGCAGATCAGGACAGGAAGAGACAACAGAAAATGCAAGTGATTATTAACATTAAACATTATATTATTACAATTAATCAATTAGCAGGGAACAGCGCTAAACTTATAAGGCATACAACACCTGGGAAATTGGATGTCAAAACCGAATTTGAGCAGAGAAAGGGAAGGGTGGCCTCCCATCCTGGATCAAGAGCTCTACACTAGAATCAATATGCCAGAAAACAATATTCTTACAAACGTGTCAAAAGCAGTATGGCCAGTGGGCCCTTCAATAGTCTTCGCAGCCAACACAGTCTGGCCGATTTAGCAGGCCGGAAGCTGAGGTTCCCATCTTTCTGCGTGCAAGTCGATGACGTAAAAGCAGAAAAGACAATATTTCATGGCGCAAAATACGTAAAGAAAAAAATATAATCACACAGAAGACATAGGCTTAACAAACGAACTGGAATGAAAGAAAAGGAAAGATTGGGATACCGCGTCTTACTGAGGCACAGAACCAAAGAGTAGATACAATGATGCAGGCACAAGCTATGATGTGACGACGTTTCGCTCTGACTAGAGCTAAAAGGCTTTCACAACAACAGCTGCACGTGTGTCTTTCTTCATCAGAAGACTAGCCACTAACAGCCAGATACAATAAACATACAAGCAGAAAGACAGGCAACAGCACCCAACCCGTGCTGGTAACAGACAGGAGTTGCGGTCTGAGATTTTGAAACGAAGAGGAAAAACTGCTGAGGAATAATGTTGTGAGAATGTGGTAAATGCACGAGTCTTCCTGCCAAAGTACAGGTGAGGGAACCTCAGGTGAAGCAAGTGGGGGAAAGGGGGGAGGGAGGAGAAGGAAGGAAAAGAAGCAAGGCGAGACATGAGAGAGGTGTGAAGAAGAGGGGAAAAGAAGAAAGTGTTGCAAAAAAAGAGAGGAAGAGAGGGGAAAAAGAAAGTGTGAGAGAGATGATAAGAGGGAAAAAGAAAGTGTGTGTGAGAAAGGAAGGAAAGAACAAAGTTGTGCGTGGGCAAAGGGAAAGCAAGAGAGTGAAACATAAAGGGAGAGCAAAGGGAAAGTAACACGAGGGTGAAATACATAGCAGTACTGGGGAGGACCCAAAAGAAGAAAGGGTTTTGTCAGGTAAGGTTTGTCAGGAAATAGGGGCAAGTATTTTTTGACCCGCAGCCCGGGGCTTTTTTGTCATCTGACCGAGGCCTTCCCCTGACTTACCCGTCCAACCCCTTTTAAAAAATTATGGTTATGATTGTAACCGTTTAGATATTTTATTCATTAAGAAGACCTCAGGACAAGAGGAGGTTGTGTGGCCCCACTGCCCCTATAGGACAGTATATTAGAAAGTTCTCACCCTACTCTCCGCCATCTCCACCTCACACCTGCCCGGGGGGACAAAGTACTGAAATATTGAGAGATGTGCATGGAGATTTAACCACAATGGAGAACCATGAAGGAAATTGTATCACTAATACTATTACTACTACAAGTGCTGCCTATCCAAACTATTGCCGATAGTATTTCGGCCTCCACCCCAGTTATCAGCGGTGT
>NW_026481851.1:0-14248 GCF_026875155.1 Cherax quadricarinatus
ATCAAAAAAAGGAAAAGCTCCCCCAGTGATAAAGTGTAGAATTAACAGTGTAGCAAGTAAGTTAAGCAAGTAAGCGATAGAAAAACATGAGAGTAACTCTCCAGTGCTGTTGGATGTGTATAGGACCGCTGAACATACACCGCCCTGCTATCTTCCACCACCCTAAACCTCTGCCAACATCTCCTTCATCAATCTAACTAATTAAACTAACATCTCCTCCAAGGTAAGTGTAAATATAAAAGTGTAAGTATAAAAGTAAATATAAGTGTAAATATAAAATGACACCAATGGAAATTTGTCACTCTTGAATTTTTTGGGTTATCCTGGGTACTTTACACATACGTATGCTGCTATGTATGATAATCTATGTATGTAACTGTATTTGTGTATACCTGAATAAACTTACTTATTTATAAATTAAAATGTAAATATTTCTTATTTATAAATTATAATGTAAATATTTCTTATTTATAAATTACATACATTGTTTAAGTGGCCAAAGCCTCCACCGCCACCAATATGGCTTCTCTCAGTGGCGGCCCTTAAACCCAACAACAACACTTACACCATTTACTCCTCTCATACATTATGACATATTTTATTCATTCTAGAGTATATATCATGTTTCCATGTTATTAATATTCTTTATAATGTCATATTAGATGAATTTTGATAGGTAAATAAGCCGTAGAGATGATATTAGCGTCATATTGAAGCATAATAAATTCGCCTTCCTCTTGCCTCCTACCTACCTCCTACACCAACAAGAATCAATAAAGGTTAAGTGTGATGTTAAATGTTCATTTATCATTTTATTAGTGCTTTATATTTATTTGTCATTGTTTTCTGTATGTAAATCTATATTTAATCTTTAAAAAAATTATTTTTTGTTAATACTTTTGGCAGTCTGGAATGGACTAATTGGGTTTCCATTATTTCTTAGGGGGGAAAATAGATTTGCCAATCATGAATTTCGCCAGCCGGCGGACTCTCTGGAACGGATTAATCATGAAACTCAGGGCTCCACTGTGTGTGTGTGTGTGTGTATGTATGTATTTTTTTTTTGGGTGGGGGGGGTAATCATATCAGTATATGTATATATATATTATATACACACACACACATGCATCTCCATGGGGAAGTGGAACAGAATTCTTCCTCCATAAGCCATGCGTGTTGTAAGAGGCGACTAAAATGCTGGGAGCAAGGGGCTAGTAACCCCTTATCCTGTATACATTACTAAAGTTGAAAAGAGAAATTTTTTCTTTTTGGGCCACCCTGCTTTGGTGGAACACAGCCAGTTTGTTGAAAGAAGATATATGTGCGTGCATACATACATTGGAACCCTGAATATCGGCCATAATCCGTTTCAGAAGGTTAGCCTAAATTCGAAAAGGTCTAAATTTGAAGCAATATTTCCCATAAGAATTAATGTAAAGACAATTAATCCATTCCAGACATCCAAAAATATTAACAAAAAATACATTTTTTAAAGATTAATTATAGTTTTACATACACAAAACAATGAGAACTAAATAAAATAAATAAATGAACATTTAAATCACTATTATATACCTTTATTGAAGACTTTTATTGGCTTATGGAAGACAGGGAGGAGGAGAGAGGGAGGACTGATTATTGTTTGGAAGGGGAATCCCCCTCCATAAGGACTTCAGGTATCAAAGCCCCCTCTGGGGTTACTTCCCTCCCTGCCTGCTACACTCCCTGCATCCCTTCCACACTCCTTGTTTCCCTAATACACTCCTTGCCTGCCTGTTACAATCCCTGCTACACTCCCTGCCTCCCTTCCACAGCATGTGTGTAAAGAACCTAGGATAACCCAAAAAAGTGAGACAGAGTGACTTATTTCTATTGGGGTCCTGCCTCCCCACTACACTCCCTGCCTGCCTGCTACACTCCCTGCCTCCCTGCTAAACTCCCTTTCACAATATTAACTCCCTTGATTTCCCTGCTACACTCCCTGTCTCCCTGCTTAACTCTCTTTTGCAGCATTAGCTTCCTTGATTTCTACTTTCTTTGCCAGGATGGCAGTGATTGTTGATTTGGATTTCCCATACATCCTGGCAAGTTCTAGCACTCGAACACCACTCTCATATTTTTCAGTAACTTCTTTCTTAAATTCCATTGTGTTTCTCACTTTCTTTACTAAAGGAACTTTACTAGGAACTTGCTTTGGGCCCATGGTGGCTTATTTCACAGTCACACTTAATAAACAAGCACAAACCAATGGATTTTAAGAAAATGTTTGGATGAATGCACGGAGTATATGCTCATTTGCTGAGAGAAACAGGGAGACTGACTCAATGGCTTCCCAGCGGGCGGCGGGCTGACACGTATAATACGGCTGATTTGTAAGGCACCGGCCAAAATATAGAGCAAAATTTTGGCCCAAAAACCGGCCTAAATATGATTCGGCCGATAACTGCAGCAGCTGATATTCAGGGTTCCACTGTGTGTATTTTTAATGGTCTTTCTACACCTCTTGGTTTGAAATCATGATCTCTTGTTCTCCCTGTTGATGGTGCCAAGGAATCTTCCATATCTATTTATGAATATTTTTTGTGGTTTTTAATATCTCCTCTCTCTCCTGTCTCCCAACAAGGGCATCTCCAGTGTTTTCTAGCTTGCTTCTCAATTTGTATTTGCTTCAAAATAAATTTTTTATTGTCTTTGAACTTTTTCTATTATTTACTCTGCATGGTTTTGGGGTTAAGACACCTTGCTATACTGGCATATTTTTACTTTGGTCAAATGTTTTGTGAATTTTTTTTAGCATTTATGCATCCATAGTTCTGAAATTAAATTTTAAAGTGTTCAAATATAATATATACATTTCTCAATATTGCACATGTGGTGCAATATTGTGAAATGTATATATTATGGTATATATTGGTGGAATGATGATGTAAAGAGAGTAGTAAGGGAGAAAAAGTTAGCATATGAGAAGTTTTTACAAAGTAGAAGTGATGCAAGGAGGGAAGAGTATATGGAGAAAAAAGAGAGGTTAAGAGATTGGTGAAACAATGTAAAAAGAGAGCAAATGAGAGAGTGGGGGAGATGTTATCAACAAATTTTGTTGAAAATAAGAAAAAATTTTGGAGTGAGATTAACAAGTTAAGGAAGCCTAGAGAACAAATGGATTTGTCAGTTAAAAATAGGAGAGGAGAGTTATTAAATGGAGAGTTAGGGGTTTATTGGGAAGATGGAGGGAATTTTTTGAGGAATTGTTAAATGTTGATGAAGATAGGGAAGATGTGATTTCGTGTATAGGGCAAGGAGGAATAACATCTTGTAGGAGTGAGGAAGAGCCAGTTGTGAGTGTGGGGGAAGTTCGTGAGGCAGTAGGTAAAATGAAAGGGGGTAAGGCAGCCGGGATTGATGGGATAAAGATAGAAATGTTAAAAGCAGGTGGGGATATAGTTTTGGAGTGGTTGGTGCAATTATTTAATAAATGTATGGAAGAGGGTAAGGTAACTAGGGATTGGCAGAGAGCATGCATAGTTCCTTTGTACAAAGGCAAAGGGGACAGAAGAGAGTGCAAAAATTATAGGCGGATAAGTCTGTTGAGTATACCTGGTAAAGTGTATGGTAGAGTTGTTATTGAAAGAATTAAGAGTAAGACGGAGAATAGGATAGCAGATGAACAAGGAGGCTTTAGGAAAGGTAGGGGATGTGTGGACCAGGTGTTTACAGTGAAACATATAAGTGAACAGTATTTAGATAAGGCTAAAAGGTCTTTGTGGCATTTATGGATTTGGAAAAGGCGTATGACAGGGTAAAAGTAGGTCTTAGACAGGGATGTGTAATGTCACCATGGTTGTTTAATATATTTATAAATGGGGTTGTAAAAGAAGTAAATGCTAGGGTGTTCGGGAGAGGGGTGGGATTAAATTATGGGGAATCAAATTCAAAATGGGAATTGACACAGTTACTTTTTGCTGATGATACTGTGCTTATGGGAGATTCTAAAGAAAAATTACAAAGGTTAGTGGATGAGTTTGAGAATGTGTGTAAAGGTAGAAAGTTGAAAGTGAACATAGAGAAGAGTAAGGTGATGAGGGTATCAAATGATTTAGATAAAGAAAAATTGGTTATCAAATTGGGGAGGAGGAGTATGGAAGAAGTGAATGTTTTCAGATACTTGGGAGTTGACGTGTCGGCGGATGGATTTATGAAGGATGAGGTTAATCATAGAATTGATGAGGGAAAAAAGGTGAGTGGTTGCGTTGAGGTATATGTGGAGTCAAAAAACGTTATCAATGGAGGCAAAGAAGGGAATGTATGAAAGTATAGTAGTACCAACACCTTATATGGATGTGAAGCTTGGGTGGTAAATGCAGCAGCGAGGAAGACGGTTGGAGGCAGTGGAGATGTCCTGTCTAAGGGCAATGTGTGGTGTAAATATTATGCAGAAAATTCGGAGTGTGGAAATTAGGAGAAGGTGTGGATTTTAATAAAAGCATTAGTCAGAGGGCAGAAGAGGGGTTGTTGAGGTGGTTTGGTCATTTAGAGAGAATGGATCAAAGTAGAATGACATGGAAAGCATATAAATCTATAGGGAAGGAAAGAGGGGTAGGGGTCGTCCTCGAAAGGGTTGGAAAGAGGGGGTAAAGGAGGTTTTGTGGGTGAGGGGCTTGGACTTCCAGCAAGCGTGCATGAGCGTGTTAGATAGGAGTGAATGGAGACGAATGTTACTTGGGACCTGACGATCTGTTGGAGTGTGAGCAGGGTAATATTTAGTGAAGGGATTCAGGGAAACCGGTTATTTTCATATAGTCGGACTTGGAGTCCTGGAAATGGGAAGTACAATGCCTGCACTTTTAAAGGAGGGGTTTGGGATATTGGCAGTTTGGAGGGATATGTTGTGTATCTCTATACGTATATGCTTCTAAACTGTTGTATTCTGAGCACCTCTGCAAAAGCAGTGATAATGTGTGAGTGTGGTGAAAGTGTTGAATGATGATGAAAGTATTTTCTTTTTGGGGATTTTCTTTCTTTTTTTTTTGGGTCACCCTGCCTCGGTGGGAGACGGCCGACTTGTTGAAAAAAAAAAAAAAATATGACAGGGTGGATAGGGGGGCAATGTTGCAGGTGTATGGTGTAGGAGGTAGATTACTGAAAGCAGTGAAGAGTTTTTACGAGGATAGCGAGGCTCAAGTTAGAGTATGTAGGAAAGAGGGAAATTATTTCCCAGTAAAAGTAGGCCTTAGACAAGGATGTGTGATGTCACCGTGGTTGTTTAATATATTTATAGATGGGGTTGTAAGAGAAGTAAATGCAAGGGTCTTGGCAAGAGGCGTGGAGTTAAAAGATAAAGAATCACACATAAAGTGGGAGTTGTCACAGTTGCTCTTTGCTGATGACACTGTGCTCTTGGGAGATTCTGAAGAGAAGCTGCAGAGATTGGTGGATGAATTTGGTAGGGTGTGCAAAAGAAGAAAATTAAAAGTGAATACAGGAAAGAGTAAGGTAATGAGGATAACAAAAAGATTAGGTGATGAAAGATTGGATATCAGATTTGGGGGGAGAGAGTAATGGAGAGGTGAATGTATTCAGATATTTGGGAGTGGATGTGTCAGCAGATGGGTCTATGAAAGATGAGGTGAATCATAGAATTGATGAGGGGAAAAGGGCGAGCGGTGCACTTAGGAGTCTTTTGGAGACAAAGAACTTTGTCCTTGGAGGCAAAGAGGGGAATGTATGAGAGTATAGTTTTACCAACGCTCTTATATGGGTGTGAAGCATGGGTGATGAATGTTGCAGCGAGGAGAAAGACTGGAGGCAGTGGAGATGTCATGTCTGAGGGCAATGTGTGGTGTGAATATAATGCAGAGAATTCGTAGTTTGGAAGTTAGGAGGAGGTGCGGGATTACCAAAACTGTTGTCAGAGGGCTGAGGAAGGGTTGTTGAGGTGGTTCGGACATGTAGAGAGAATGGAGCGAAACAGTGACTTCAAGAGTGTAACAGTCTGTAGTGAAAGGAAGGCGGGGTAGGGGTCGGCCTAGGAAAGGTTGGAGGGAGGGGGGTAAAGGAGGTTTTGTGGTGCTAGGGGCTTGGACTTCCAGCAGGCATGCGTGAGCGTGTTTGATAGGAGTGAATGGAGACAAATGGTTTTTAATACTTGACGTGTTGTTGGAGTGTGAGCAAAGTAACATTTATGAAGGGGTTCAGGGAAACCGGCAGGCCGGACTTGAGTCCTGGAGATGGGAAGTACAGTGCCTGCACTCTGAAGGAGGGGTGTTAATGTTGCAGTTTAAAAACTGTAGTGTAAAGCACCCTTCTGGCAAGACAGTGATGGAGTGAATGATGGTGAAAGTTTTTCTTTTTCGGGCCACCCTGCCTTGGTGGGAATCGGCCAGTGTGATAAAAAAAAAAAAAATATTAATCTATTGTATATATTATCTATGTATATATTGTATTAATCTATTGTTTGTTATATTGCTTCTGGTATCTTTTTCTCTAGTGTTTTCAAGACTTTTCCAAATTCTGTAGTCTTCATGGGGCTTATTTTGATTTTCTCCAGTTTCTGTTTTGTAACACTTAGCAGTACAGTGGAACCTCTACTTACGAGTGCATCCACGTGCGAGTTTTTCCAGATATGAGCAGTTGCTTGGTCGATTCTTTGCTTCCAGGTGCAAGCGAAATTTCCAGATGCGAGCAGGTCTCAAGAGAGGGTCCTTGATGCTAGGGTGAGGGGCTCTTACTCTTGATCTAGGGAATTGGGCAATGTATGATGGAAAGGTGCTTCTTAACGTACACCAAAAATTCAAGAAATTGTACCATAAATAATGCCATTAGCCTCCAGTTAGTGGTATATTTTCGTATGGTTTATATGGTTGTACAGTAGACCGTCGTTTAACATGATTTTGTCTTGTATGTTTTTTGTTACAGCACGGTTCAAGAACTGCGGCATATTTTTGTTTAACACGGTTGCTTGAGGAGAAAAATTTTTGAGCGTGCAGTTGCCCGCCGGGCGGGATGATCTGTGGGTTAGTGGGCTACACCATTGTGTCAATGGGGGAGACCTATCGCCACCCCTGCCTCCCTAAGCGACCCACACCCACCTACACCACCCTCATCAACAAGTGTTTAATGCTGATGAGACAAGGTGTTATTTGGAAAAAAATGCCAACACGAAGTTACATCAGTCAGCTAGAGAAAAGTGCACCGGGCTTCAAGACAGCAAAGGATCGCTTCACCTTTATCCTTTGCGGTAATGCGGTAGGTGATTTCAAGTGTAAGCCCATGGTTATTTACTGCTCTAAAAATCCCCGTGCTTTGAAAGGTGTAGATAAAAACACCTTACCAGTAATTTGGAGGTCAAACCAGTCAGCATAGATGACAGAGCAAATATTTATTGACTGGTTTAAGCATCACTTTATTCCTGAACTCAAGTTTTACCTGCACAGCAAGAACCTTGCATTCAAGGCTCTCTTCATTCTTGATAATTCCCGTACTCATCCACAAGCTTTGCTGGATGTGACCCCACGTGTAAATGTTGTATTTTTACCTCTTAATACAACATCTCTAATAACCACTGGATCAGGGAGTTCTTAAGTCATTCAAGTGTAACTACACAAAAAAAGTTATGAAAAAATTAGTTGCATCAATGGACTCAGACTCCAGCCTGGCAGTACCAAGCTTCTGGAATAAATTTAACATTGCAGATGCCATCAGCTATGCTAGAGGTGCATGGAATGAAGTGCCCCAATTAACATTAAATGTAGGCTAAGGAAAGTTATGGCCTTCTGTAGTTAATTCTTTCACAGGTTTTCCCTTGCTTGAGAGGTTCAGGAAATTGTTCAACTGACAAGGAGATTATCAGGTGATGGTTTTGAAGATATGAATGAAGAAGATGTGGATGAGCTGTTAGAAGATGATGATGAAGACAGGAGTCCAGAGGAAATGTTGGCAGAGCTCGATGGACAGATACAAAGGAGGGAGATAACAGAAGATGAAGAAGAACCTGAAGAAAAAGTTAACATTGCAGCAGTTACGTGAGCTAAACTAGCAGACTTTTTTCACTGAAGAGGACCCTGACAAATCTAGAAGCAGTGCTTCAAAATGGGGTCTAGACCAGCTGATGATGCCTTACTGTCGGCTGTATAATGTACTGCAGGATAAAAGAGCCCAGAGATCTATTTCAGAATTTATGCACACTCCAATACAACCATCAACTTCAGTACCAGAACCTGTACCATCCACTTCTGCCAACAACTAACAACCATCCACCGCAGCCCAGTAGGGCCACACCATCCATATCCACTCTCTTCACAATCATCTACAAACACCATTACCCACAATTTAAGGTAAGAAATATTATTATTTGTAGTCTTAAGTAGTAATATATCACAACAGTGCACTACAATTACATATTCACTTTTATTTTGTAAGATCTGGAGGTCTAAAAAAAAGTTGTTTGGCTTTTTGGGGGCTCCCAGGAACGTAACCCTATTTTTCCCATAAGTTCTTCAGTTTCTCACACGGCTTTGTCTAACACGGCGTTTTCAGGAACGTAATTACCGTGTTAAACAACGGTCTACTGTATTCTCGTTTTTTTTGGACTCATTTGATAGAATGGAAGATATACTACAGAAATAGAGATGATTTTGATTGGTTTCACAATGAAAAGTACCTTGAAATTGAGCTCAAAGTAGCAGAAATGTTCGATTCTTTGGCGATGTTCAAGAGTACACAGATGACATCACTGTCCAATACCTGTCCGATTGGCACTGCCCCTCAGCCTTCACATACTGGAAAGCTCTTAACACGCTAACAAAAGTGGGAGCAGGCATCATGAGGTAGCAGTGGCAGACATCATGAAGCAGCAGTGGCAGACATCATGAAGCAGCAGTGGCAGACATCATGAGGTAGTAGTGGCAGACAACATGAAGCAGCAGTGGCAGATAGCATGAAGCAGCAGTGGCAGATATCATAAAGCAGCAGTGGCAGATATCATGAAGCAGTGTCTGACTTTTTTGGGTTATCCTAGGTTCTCGACACATGTGGTCAGGAGCAGGAATGGCCACTGTGGTGGCCCTTTAAACCCCAACAACAACAATGGCTGCTGTCACCACCACTAGCCACATATGTAGTGACATGTATTTTATTCATTCTAGTGTATATATCATGTTTTTGTTATTAAATTGTTTATTATGTCATATTAGATGAATTGTGATAGATGAATAAGCTGTAGAGTTATTACTAGGGAAATTATTGAAGTATTTTGTCGTGCCTGGAATTCCACTGGAATGGATTAATTCCATTTCAGTTAATTTAAATGAGGAAAAATGACTCTGCAAATGAGCAAATCCAGATGTGAGCACGGTCACAGAACAGATTAAACTCGTAAGTAGAGGTTCCACTCTATCTTCATTAATTCCATCTATTTGTCATACAGTTCTTGCTCAGCTTATCTAAATTTTCTTGTAGTTTCTTACACTTACTTTGATTGCTTATTTTGCATCACTTGCAAACACATTAATGTTCCGAGTGCTTGCTGTCTAGTTTTACAATTACAGCTATATAATTATGTTAGTGATTGGATCTATTTGTTAAAAAAAAAAGAGAAGTATAATTTTTCATTGATTAACACTAAATTTGTATCTTGTAAAAATTACAGATAGTTAGAAAAATAATTTTTTTTATAGTTCAAGAAGTTATGAATATACGTACAATTAATTTGTATTTAAAACATTGCATAAAATTTAATCTTATCTAATTTACCAATAATTCACTTTGAAGCACATTTCAGCATGGTGCAGGCAGTATGGAGCTGAATCTACCCAATGTTCCTGGCCAGGCATTGTACCCTGGTGGTGGTGGTATGGCAGGCTTTAACATCCCTCCAAAGGGTCCCCCTCCACCTGATATGTCTGCTGACACACTTCCGGAGAAGATCAGCAATAATTTGCAGGTACGAAGAGTTTGTGCTGTGCTGTATTCACTCTGTCCTTACTTTACATATCAGCTTGGCCGCAAGATTTTTTTGTAATTACAGTGGAAACTTGGCTTACGAGTTTAATTCGTTCCATGACCTAGCTCTTATCTTGATCTGCTCTTATGCTTAGTCAGTTTTCCTCATTTAAATTAATTGAAATGCCATTAATCCTTTCCAACGGAATTCCTGCTCATGAGGCAGGGCAAAATACACCTCAATATAATGCTAATATTAACTCTACAGCTTATTTATCTATCATAATTCATCTAATATGGCATGATAAACAATATACAGTGGACCCCCGCATAACGATGTTAATCCGTTCATGAGAGCTCATTGTTATGCGAATGAATTTTCCCCATAAGTAATAATGGAAATCAAATTAATCCGTGCAAGACACCCAAAAGTATGAAAAAAAAATTTTACCAAATGAAATATACATTTTCCTACACACAAAGAGAAGGATACATGCACAATAGTAGAGTAGTACATGCACAGTATATATTGTGCATGTACTACTCTACTAAATGAAGAATAAATGACACTTACCTTTATTGAAGATGCAGCAATGACTGATGAGACACTGTGTCCTGGGAGTGCCTTTTCCTCCTGAGTACTGTAGGTCCTGTTTGGCATTTTCTTCCAGAACAGGCCTTATTACACTGTGTATGCCACTACGATTCTTAAATCTCTCAAACCAACCTTTGCTGGCTTTAAATTCACCAATATGAGCACTAGTTCCAGGCGTTTTTTCCCTGTTCACCTGGGTGTTAGTCGACTGGTGTGGGTTGCATCCTGGGAGACAAGATTAAGGACCTCAATGGAAATAAGTTAGACAGTCTTCGATGACACTGACTTTTTTGGGTTATCCTGGGTGGCTAACCCTCTGGGGTTAATTGTTTCTTGGTATTCTCAATAAGCCACACCAACAACGGTGCTGACAGCCGAGCAAGAGCACAGCTGACAGTGCTACAGCAGCAGCAGCAGTTGACAGTGCAGCAGCAGCAGCAGCTGACAGTGCTACAGCAGCAGCTGACAGTGCTACAGCAGCAGCAGACAATGCTACAGCAGCAGCAGACGGTACTACAACAGCAGCAACAGCAGCAGCTGATGGTGGTACAGCAGCAGCAGCTGACGGTGGTACAGCAGCAGCAGCTGACAGTGCTACAGCATGCAGCCAGCGATGCTACAGCAGCAGCAGACGATGCTACAGCAGCAGCAGCGGTACTACAGCAGCAGCAGCAGCAGCTGACGGTGGTACAGCAGCAGCAGCAGCTGACGGTGGTACAGCAGCAGCAGCAGCTGACGGTGGTACAGCAGCAGCAGCAGCTGACGTGGTACAGCAGCCCAGCAGCTGACGGTGTTACAGCAGCAGCAGCAGCAGCAGCTGACGGTGTACAGCAGCAGCAGCACAGCTGACAGTGCTACAGCAGCAGCAGCACTGACAGTGCAGCAGCAGCAGCTGACAGTGCAGCAGCACAGCAGCAGCAGCTGACGGTGCTACAGCAGCAGCAGCAGCTGACAGTGCTACAGCAGCAGCAGCAGCATCAGCAGTTGACCATGGTACCACAGTATTTCGATAATATTTCTCACCCTTTTTACCACAGGGTTGGCACTAGAAGCTTTCTTGGGGCCCATGGTCACTTATTTTGCAGATAAAATCACCAAAAACACTGTAATAATATGAAATGTTACGATTGTATGCTTGGATGTTACCGTGGAGGCTGGCTTGTAAACAATGCCACCGGCGGAACGTGAGGCTGGCTCAGGCCGCACATTAGACGCGTCTCGGACGAATAGTGTTGAGCGGGTTTTTTAGCGGTATGCGAGACAAAATCTTAGCGATAAAATGTATCGGTATGCGGATTTAACGTTATGTGATGCCAACGGTATGCGGGGGTCCACTGTAAATAACATAGAAACCTGATATACGTATACTCTAGAAAGCAAAAAATACGTATGTCATTGTGACAAGTGGTGGCGGGCATTCCCGCTCCCGCTGTGAAAACATCTTAATATGCTTCCCCTTCTGAGGTGTTATTATAAGAGAAAACAGAGTATTTGTGAGGCTAACTGCATTAGCTCACTAGTTTCGTAAGGAAAACAATGTAAAGAAATAAACTGGTGTACCTACACCATTTACCTTGGAGAAGAGATGCTGGCGAAGGTTGATGGTGGAAAAGATAGGCAGAGCGGCATATGCTGTCAGTTCATTTCATTTCATCCTTTTTCTATCGCTTAATCGCTTAACTTAATTGCTACACTTAATTGCTACGTTCTTAATTCTACACTTTATCACATCATCCTCTTTTTCTTCTCAGCAATGTCTTTTGCACTTGTTTTCTTAGGACCCATGGTTGGAAAAAAAGAAATTTGGCAAAATAACTGCACGAAATGTAAGCAAAAGATGAGAATTCCTTTCACTGTGAGCTAAGCATGTGCATTGGTGATGGTGAGCACTGTTGTGGTACTCACTGTGCCATCTCGTGGTGGCTTCTGAAGCTCACTTATTATAGTATTATTATTATATTATTATACATCTTATTATTATATTATACATATTCTTTCTTCTTTCTTTCAACACACCGGCTGTATCCCACCGAGGCGGGGTGGCCCAAAAGGAAAACAAAAGTTTCTCCTTTTACATTTAGTAATATATACAGGAAAAGAGGTTACTAGCCCCTTGCTCCCGGCATTTTAGTCGCCTCTTACAACACGCATGGCTTACGGAGGAAGAATTCTGTTCCACTTCCCCATGGAGATAAGGGGAAATAAACAAGAATAAGAACTAGAAAGAAAATAGAAGAAAACCCAGAGGGGTGTGTATACATATGCTTGTACATGTATGTGTAGTGTGACCTAAGTGTAAGTAGAAGTAGCAAGACGTACCTGAAATCTTGCATGTTCACGAGACAGAAAAAAGGACACCAGCAATCCTACCATCATGTAAAACAATTACAGGCTTTCATTTTACACTCACTTGGCAGGACGGTAGTACCTCCCTGGGCGGTTGCTGTCTACCAACCTACTACCTAGGATTATACATATTATCATTATATTATTACAGTGGACCCTCGACTAACGCTATTAATCCATTCCTGAGAGCTCGTTAGTCAAAATAATCGTTAGTCAAGTTAGTTTTCCCCATAAGAAATAATGGAAATCAAATTAATCCGTGCAAGACACCCAAAAGTATTGAAAAAAAAATATTTTAACACATGAAATATTAATTTTAATACACACAAACTGAAGAAGACATGCACAGTTACATGACACTTACCTTTATTGAAGATCTGGTGATGATTGATGGGATGGGAAGAGGGGAGTGTGTTGATGGTCTTAGTGTTTAGAAGGGGAATCCCCTTCCATTAGGACTTGAGGTGTCAAGTCCTTTTTCGGGGTTACTTCTCTTCTTCTTTTAATGCCACTAGGACCAGCTTGAGAGTCACTGGACCTCTGTCGCACAACATATCTGCCCATAGAGGCCTGTACCTCCCGTTCCTTTATGACATTACTAAAGTGTTTCACAACATTGTCAGTGTTACCATTAAACACTTGTTCAGGTTTCAGTCCTTCACTGTCTATGTACTCCTTGAATTCCTGCACATATTTTTCAGCTGCTTTTTGGTCCAAACTGGCAGCCTCACCATGCCTTATCACACTGTTTACCTGGAGACCTGGAGGAGGTTCCGGGGTCAACGCCCCCGCGGCCCGGTCTGTGACCAGGCCTCCTTAGGTCAGTGTCCCAGGATGCGACCCACACCAGTCGACTAACACCCAGGTACCCATTTTACTGATGGGGAACATAGACAACAGGTGGAAAGAAACACGTCCAATGTTTCTACTCTGGCTGGGAATCGAACCCAGGCCCTCACCGTGTGAAGCGAGAGCGTTAACCACCAGGCCGCCACTACGATTCTTAAATCTCTCAAACCAACCTTTGCTGGCCTTAAATTCACTCACATCGCCACTAGTTGCTGGCATTTTTCTAATTAAATCGTCATGCAACTTCCTAGCCTTTTCACATATGATCGCTTGAGAGATGCTGTCTCCTGCTATCTGTTTTTCGTTTATCCATACCAATAACAGTCTCTCAACATCTTCTATCACTTGCGATCTCAGTTTCGAAAACATAGTTGCAACTTTGGCAAGAACAGCTTCCTTGATTGCCGTTTTCTTGGCCACAATAGTAGCGATGGGTTGATTAGGGTTTTGTGTACAGCCTGCCAGCTCGGAGACACGCACTCCACTTTCATACTTAGCAATGATCCTTTCTTCAATCCCTAG
>NW_026481853.1:0-25321 GCF_026875155.1 Cherax quadricarinatus
GATAGTAGGTTTTACCCTTCTTTTGACCGTCGGTTTATCCGGGAAACTCAATTACCTCTCGAAGGCAACTTTCAAGCCGCAAAACCCTTCTTAAAACCCTTGCTCATTTCCGGGGGGCGATCGTCGAACTCTGCTGCGCCTACATTTCCCTCGTTTTATCGAAACTGATTATGGGACCAATTTTTTTCCCGGGGCCTTTTCCCTGCTACCCTCTAGCCTTTAACTCTATCTATCCATCACCAAGGTTACTTTTGGCCCTTGGTGTTTTTTCGCTCTTCCCCTGTTGGAGCCTTTTTACAAAAGAAAATGTTCCACCTTGCTGATCCCCGGATGCCCATTGCCTTCGCATATTACGTTTCCACATCAACACAATCCTTCCATTTATAGAATGTCCCCCGATATTGAACATTCTTTATTCGTTCCCCGCCCCCTTTTTTGCTCCGTCCTCTTCTTTCGCCTACATTTCACTTTGTCTTCCCTTCAGTTACCACCTTTTATTTTCATGTAGCACTACTTTTTCCCTACCCCCCGGGGAATTTCCAGCTGTGGGGTCGTTCTTTTCTACTCCTTGCTCAAAGCTCAACTCCCTACGGTGGCTTCCCCTTTTCCTTTTCTTGTCACTTCCCCTCCATTCCATGCCACCGGTGTACACAGAGGGCTCTAAGTCTTCAGAGGGCGTGGGATTCGCAGCAGTTTTTTCCGACAGCATCATGCGGGGGGTTTTACTTCTTTCAGTCTTTTTTACTGCTGAACTGTATGCCATTCTTGCAGCACTTTTTCGACGCATCTATCCTGTGAAATCATTTTATAGTTCAGACTCCTTTAGTGCTCACGGGCTTTACGAAAATTGATAATTCCCCCCTAGTTTCTCCTATCCAATTTTGGGCTACCCGTATCTCACCAAACATAAAGATTGTCTTTTGTTGGGTCCCTGTTCTTCCCGACGTACGGGCAATGAAAGACAGAACTGCTGCGGGGTCAGCAGAATTGACCCCCTTTCCCTATCGAGGTTTCCATTTCTGGACTATTTTTGCTGAAATTTAGCTACCCACCTTCGCATCCGTTGGGCCAACAACATTGGTCAACTCTGCTCGGTAACAAATTTCATTCTATTAAACCGAGCATAGGTTACTAGCCGTCTTCTTGTCATCAGTGCTGAGGTTGGGAGAACCACCTCTCCCGCCTTCGCATTGGCCCACACTCGTCTTACTCATGGGTATCTCATGGAGAGGCACCCTGTTCCTCTCTGTGAGCAGTGTCAAGTTTCCCGTATCGATTAGCCACATTCTGTTAGACTGCCCTCTCTATCAACGAGCACGCAGAATTTACCTCCATCGTCTTCGTTCTACTACTCTCTCTTTACCTTCCCTTCTTGCTGATGGACCCTCCTTTAATCCTGACTCTCTCATTGACTTTTTGACAACGACTGATTTACTCCACAAACTCTGATGATACTTTTCGCACTCCCCTCAGCCCTTTCTAGTTCAGTCTCTTGCTGCCCTTTACCCTTTCACCATCCACTACCCCGCTGTTTTCCTAACCCATTTCTCGTCCATCCCCTTTCCACCTATCCCTCGCTTGGGGATTTGGCATTTGGGAGGGAAAATGTTGTTTTATTTTTTATATGGGGATGTTTCAAAAATTTGTTGTATTCTGAGCCCTCTGAAAAAAACCAGTGATAATGGCGATTTGGGGGTGAAAATGTTAAATTAAAAGATGAAAGTATTTTTTTTTTTGGGGAAATTTTCTTTTTTTTTTTTTGGGGGTCACCCTGCCTCGGGGGGAGAGGGAAAAACTTTTTGAAAAAAAAAATAAATTATTAAAAAATCATTTCGAAATATTTTAAATAATTTTTTAATTTGAAAACCAGTACTGATTTCACGGGAGAAATTTTGGAACCTCTTAAGCAAGAATTTTTTGGGGGGATTGATTTTGAAAAGGGGAATTACGGTTATCAGCCCTGTACCCTGCACCCCCTTTGCATTTAAACCCCCAAAGCCAAATCCCTATTTCTGAGGGGGTTCGATATAAAAGTCGTTTTTTGTGAGAAGGGGTTATCAGAGCTTTTTCCCTATTAAAACCAGTTCCTGGATTTATTTGAAAAATTTTTTGAAAATTAAATATATACCTTTTTGACATACAGTAGGCCCCCTGTATCCGAGGGGAACGTTCCCAGACCTACCGTGGATAGTAGTAAACCCCTACACAAGTCTTTTTTTCGTTTACAAACGAAAAGATGATAACTTTTAAATTGAAAAAATTATGCACAAAAAGTGGAAAAATTAGGTTTTAAAGTTGCCATCATTATTTTTTGGGCTTTGGTGCCATTATAAAAGAAAAAATTAAAGGCCTTTAAGAAAACCCACGGATAGCTAAAACCCCCAAAAACCGGACCCCGGATGTGACGGTTTCCTACTGAAATTTCCCTATTTTTGAAAAACATTATTTAAAAATGCCCTGGTTTGTTCCTTATCTTATTTTCCCCCACTGGGGGCTCAGAAAAAAAGTACTACTGGAATTGATGTTTCCAAGTTTTGATTCTCAACTGCCTTCTGAATGCCCAGTTTTTTTTTTATATTTTTGGGAAACTCCTGCACATGATTTTAAAATTTTAGTATTAATACTGTATGCACCTTTTTTTTTTTTTGAACATAAAGATGGTAAACTCTATAAATCTTTTGATGCTAATTTTCAAAGGGCACTTTAAATTTTTTTTTACATTTCCTCAAGCATTAAAATTTTTGGAAGACTTAGAATTTGGCATACTTTTACAATGGCTTGTTTTTTTTTCTTTTTATTCTTTACTTGAAACTTAAATTTTTTTTTTTTTTTTTTTTGGGGGGGGGGGGGGGGGGGGACCCATTTAAAAATTTCCCAGTTTTTTTTTTAACAAGACAGATATTGCACCTCCCATTGTGTTTTTGCTTTTCTAGGGAAAAATAAAAAAGACATATGAAAAAAATGGGGGATTTTTAATGGGGTGCCATAGAATACTACTATTACTTAAATGTGGAAGAAGGTGAGCTTAAGCTAGGGTTTCTTGCCTTTTTCCCTTTTTCGGGTGCTGACATGATTGAGCCTTGTCATTTTTTTTTTTTTTTTAAAACCTTTGGGTATGATCTTTTTTTCCACTGTCTTTGGGCCTTAGCCATTATTTAAATTTTGCCACCTTACATTAAAATTTTAAAACAAATTTTTGTGTGAAACCCTTTAGGAATTTTTAAATAGCAATTTTTAATTTATTTCCATAATTATAATGACCAAATTTTTATTACCTTCACCTCCCATAGTTATGCCCAAAACCTGTAGGTAATTTTAATGTATTTTAAATTTTTTCATTTTTTAGTTTTTCTTTAAATTTAAAGGGCGGGGCCAGTACTGTACAGTAAAATAAAAAACCTACTGGGGGGGTTATTTTTACCTTTGGGGTTTAAAACCACACACAAATTATGAGGGTTTCCCAAATTGTTTAGGGTTTGGTGGGGCGGGGGTTTTTTCCCACCCCGGGGGGGGTTGGCTGCAGCCAGGGGCAAAATTTTGGTCTACTCCTGTTTTAAAGGCCTGGGGTTAGAAAAAGGTCCTCATTTTCACTTGCCTGGAAGTTTGAGATTTTCCCCCTTAGAACTAGGGCCCTTTCAGGGGACCAAAACACTACTGTGAATGGATAAAGGTTCAGGGGAAACCCTTTCTGTTTTAAATTTACCCCGTTTTATCATCCAATTGAGGGTTTAACTCCTTTTTTTTGCACTCAAAAACAAGTTTTGGAATATAAGTTTTCTCACCCGCATGGTAGAAATTTTTTTCATGGAGGGCCCAGTGAAGAGGGGGGGGGGTTTTTTAGATTCAGGGCCCCTAAAGGGGAAGGTTCCTTGATGTTGGTGGGGGGCTTTTGTTTTTAGAGAATTGGATCGTGTCCGCCCCGAATTAACCCTGAATGCCTTCCAAAAATCCCCCCCCCCCAGGGGGTTTTAAAAATTCCCCCGGGGGTTTAGCGTTTTCCCCCTTGATTAAATTTTATAATAATAAAATTTAGTTTTCAGGGAAGGTATCATCCCTTTTTTGGATAAAGCCTGATTGCTTACCTTTTTCCCCCCCCTTTAGTGCTCTGCTTCCCCCCCAATAAATGAAATTTGGTGTGAAATTGCTTGTACAACAGCATAAAGTGTTTTTTTGTGTAACTTGATTAAAAAAAGTGACCCAAAATATTAAAACAAAAGTAATTTAAATTTTTTTAAAATTATAAAAAGTTTTTGGGGAAATTTAGTACCCCATGGGGTTTAAACAATCTGTTTTGCCAGGTTGAGTGGAAACCACTCCCTCTGTTTCCCCCACTGTTCTTGCTAAATGGGGCATGTCCATTAAACAGCTTTTTCCCCCTTGCCAAACTTTTCCAGAATTTATGTAATATAATGCTTAACCTCTTCAAGTGGGGCCCCTTGGCATGGTAAAAAGGCTCTTGGTCTGAGGAAAAAACCTTTTTGGGTCTCCTTTTTCAACCGAACCTATTACCCCCCAACCCCCCACCCCTTTTCCCCAAACCCCCCCTTTCCCCTTTCCTCCTCCCCCCCCCCCCTACCCCCCATCCTGTTTTCACCCTTTTGGGGTTTCCCTCTCCACAGGCCTTCTATTTTCCTAGGAAAGGGGGACGGGTCCCATGGCCCCATCCCATTCCATTCGTGCCCTTGGGTTTGGGGGTGAGTTTGCTATGGAATTGATAAATTAGGGATGTCCCACCCCCTCGGGTCTCCTGAGGGAGGCTTTGGGTGTTTTTTTGTGACAGGGGGTGTGGTCGGGGAAGGCTAAATTTTCTTTTTCCCAGGGGGTGATGGCCAAGGGAAGTATGCTTTGTGGGGGGTACCCCGGCTTCCCTCTCTTTTGCCCACCAAAGGGGCCCTCAGTGGATAAAAAGTTTTGGGTACCCCGGATTGCTGGTTTATTGGCATAAAAGGTAGGGTTTTTGGCATGGGTTAATGCTGAGGTCCCCCTGGGCGGGGGAGGGAGATTTGGGGCCCCTTTTTTTTTCCCCCAAAGGAACTATTCCTCCACGCCCCCCCCCCCCCCCTTTTTTTTAAATTTTTTTTTTTTTTTCAAAAACCCAAAAGGGGGGACCAAAACCACAGAGTTCCCAACCCATAAACCCTGTCCCCCCCGGCCCCGTTCCTGATATTTGCCCCCTTTTTCGCCCCTGCCTCATTTTTTGGGACCTTTCTTCAGAAAATTTCTAGGGCCCCCTGTATTTCCCTGCTGGTGTTTTTTGGGGACACCTCCGGGTACGGGGGTTTTTCCGATTTCCCTTTCCTTCGTTTCCTTTGATCTCCGTTTTTCTTTAAACTATTTTCCCGGGTTTTTTCTCCCTCTACAGTGGGGCAAATTTTCAGATCCTTCCCCCGCCCCCACATTGGCCCCAACCCCGGTCCCAAAACCTAAAGGGCCCAAGCCATTACCTGGTGATACTTAAACTTCCTTTCATTCTACTCAGAAAAGACGGGAAACATCACCATCCCTTTCATGCTCTCAAGAGGGGTAAAACAATCACTGCCCAGGATGCAAACCAAAGGGTCACAAATCTTTCTCTCCTTAAAACTACCCGTTACTTTTCCCGTAACTTTTGGGAAAAAAATCTTTTTCCCTAAATTCTTTTTAAGTGGTCCCTGCCCTTTTCTGCCCCATCCCCAAATTTGTCCAACAAAATTTTCCGGGACGGGGTTTAAAAGGCTTTTAGGGGAACAACAAAGAACTCCAAGCCCTTCCAGTCCTAAAGTAGAAATTTGGGGATTGTCCCCCCCCTCCCCACAGGCAGAGGTGATACCCTTTTTAATGTAGTTGCCAAATTTTTTGGGATGCTGTAAGTTCCATCCTCTGTATATAAAAAGCGGGAAAAACCCTTTTAAACAAGTTAAAAAAGTGATCCCTACACGCAACGTGTTTTGAAATTCGGGCTTTTTGGTCACCCCAGAAAAATATTGCAGGCCATGGTTTGAATGCCCAGTCTGGGGTGCTAAAAACCCAACCAAATACACCCTAGTAGTCAATCCCCTCTTGCCTTAGCGGGTCACGAGGCTCACACATTTTACTTTTCGCTGTTGCCAAGTTTACTTAAATGAGTAAAACCCGCTGTCTCAAAAAAGGCAGAAGGCCCCCCGGTATGCATGGCAATCCCCGGCTACCCCTCCGGAGTAATTTTCCCCGTATTTCTTATTCTCGAGTTACTAAAATCCCCCCTCCTCGGGGGGTTTTCCAACTTCTGAAACCTCCTCTGGGGGTCACCTTTTCTACAGTCATCCTTTCTCAAATTTCTTTTGCTGCCCTGGACTAAAGGGGTTTCCCTTACCTCGGCCCTATTCTGTTCCCCCGCCTCTTCCCCCTCTTTCAAGGGGGGGTTTCCTTTTGGGTGGTGAAGGGGCCCTTTTGGGCCCTGGGGAAAATTAGACCTTTTTGGTCTTCTTCAGACCAAACCCAAATTCCCCCCCCATTTTTCCCCCCCCCCCCTTACCCCACCCCTCCCCTTTTTCCTTTTCCTCCTCCCTTTTCCCCTTCCTTTTTTTGGTTTTTGGGATTTCTCCCACGGCGCGTTTTTTCCTAGGTAGGGGAAAAGGACCCCCGGGGGCCTTTCCCTTTCCATTAGGTTTTTGGGCAGGGGCTTTAGTTTGCCGGGAAATTTGGATCGCCGGGGGAGGTCCCGATCCCTCTCCAGTATCCCCGAGAAGTTTTTGGGTGTCTTTCGGGCCGCCCCCGGGGTGTATCTCTGGAAGCCCCCCTTTTTCGGTTTCCGGGGGGTTTGGTGGCCAAAGGGAAAGGTTTGTTTGTGGCGGATACCCCGGCCGCCCTCTTTTTTGCCCCACCGGGTAGCCCGGGCAAAAGTGGGGTTTTGCTATCCCAGATTGGGGTTTACGGGGCATGAAGGGTAGGTATGGCAGGGTTCCTGCTGCATTGCGCAAAATAGGGGTTTGCTGGGGGTCCTTTTGGGGGCGCGGGGGAAAGTTTTCCCGGCCCCCTTTTCATTCCTCCGGGGAACTTTTCCCCCCCCTCACCCCCTTTTTTTTTTTTTTTTTTTTTTTTTTTTTTCTTTTCTTTCTTTTTTTTTTTTTAAAAAAAAAAAAAGGAAAAGGGGTTTTTAAACCTAACCAGGAAAAAACCCCAATCCATGAACCCACTCCCCCCCGGGGCCCCCTTTCTTGTACCGCACCCCATTCTGCCCCTGCCTTGTTTTTAGCCCCACCCCTTGGGGGACACTCCTGATGCCCCTGTACCTCCTTGCTGGTGCTTTTTTCCTCACCCGCTTCGGGTTTCCGGGGGTTTCCGACTAAACCCCCTTCAATTTGTCTGAATTTCCCTTTTCCCCTTTTTTGGACTATGTTTCCCGGTTTTCCCCCCTTTCAAAACGGTAAGGCAATTTTAAAATCCCCCCCCGCCCTTTTCCCCACCCCGGGACCAACTCCAGCCCCTACTCCAAAACCCAACGTAATCTCCTGTGATGTCCCTTTCCCTTTTACCTTCCCTTCTACTCGGAAAAGACCAAACGTCAAAAAACTCCCCTCCACGCTGGGTTTCGGACCCACAATGGACAAAAATTCTTTTATTTTAAAAGGGACCGACTTCTTCTTCGGGCCTACCTTTCTAAACCATAGAATTGGCAAACCCGCCCCTCCCTTTCATGTTGGTGAGAAAATTTAAATTTTCATGCTCTAAAGAGGGGTACGCCCCACGCCCCTGCCCAGAATGCTCCCCAACCCTCATGATTTTTCTCTCCTTTCGAATTTCGAAAACTATTTCCTATCACTATTAAAAAACATCTTTCTCTCAATTTTTGTAGTGGTTCTGTTTTTTCCCCCCCCATACCATAGAAAAACCCAAATTTCCAGCCCATGTGGAAATGACATTCTTGAAACAGCGGGAAAACCCAGGTTTCCCCCCAAATCCTCAAAGTAGACACTTATGCCTTCCTGCCCGGGGGGGAAGACTTTTACCCTTGAAATGTGGCCTTTTAACTTTTGACACCCCGAGAACTCCCTTCCTCGTTTATGCCCGCGGACTTTCGGTTACAATTTTGGGAAAGGGTGTTTACCTACACCGCAACAAGGGTAGAAATTGCTGGGGGGTTTTTGGGGGTTCACCCACCCGGAAATTTTGGGGCAGATCTATGGCGAATCCCCACCCTGTGGGTCCCGCCCAAACCCATTCTAAAACATCTTGAAAGTAAACCCACTGTATAATCCACGGGTTTTAGCGTTTCCCCTTTGATTATTATAATACAGTGGCCCCCCCCTTTAACGATTACCTCCAAATCGACCAATTATGTAAGTGTATTTTGTAAGTGCGTTTGAAACGTGTATTTTTTAAAATTTTTTTTGGGGGTCTTGGAAAATTTGGAAAAAACAAAAACCCCCCCCCTTACATTCCCCCCAATTTTCCCCTTTATGGGAACCCCTTCAAATTTCCCGGTTTCCCCCAGTATTTTTTGGGGCCCCGGACTCTTTTGAACTTTTTACCTTCTGGAAGTGGTTTTTTTTTTAAAAAATATCTTTTTTTTTTAAAAAAAGGGGGGGTCCCCCAAATAAAAAACTCCCCCCTTTTAATTTAAGAAGCCAAAAATCCACTTGCTCAAATCTTCCCTTTTGCCCCTTCCCCCCTTTCTTCCCCAAACATTCCCTTTTCCCCGGGGCTCCCCCTTTTCCTTATTCTTTTTCCCTTCCCCCCCCTTTACAATGGGGGTTCCCCCCTTCTGAAAACCCTTTCCCCCCCTTTTTCCCCTCCCAAGCCCCCTTAAATCCCCCTTTTCTGTTTTCTTGACCCCCCCCCACAAACCAGCCCCTTTTCACTCTTCCCCTTTTTTTCCCCAACCCCCCTTAAAAATTGGTAAAAACCCAATTCCCTGCCCCTCTTATTTCAAATAAAAACCCCTCCTTTTTTTCCCCCCTTTTTGGTTTTTTCCCATCCAACTTTAATTTAAAACCTCTTGAATTCCCCTTTCTTTTTTTCGGGGAGACCCCCCCTTTCCCCCTGAACTATTCCTTTCCCCCGTTCCCCTTTTCCCTTTCTCCCCCCTTCCACCCCATTTCTCCGCCCCCCCTTTTTTCCATCCCTTAACTTTTTCCCCTCCCCCCTTTTTTGGGACTTTCCTAACCCCTTTTTACCCCCTTCCTTTATTTTCCAATATTTTCCCTTAATTTTTTCAGAAAACCCTTGGGCCATTTCGGGGAAATATTTTGCGGCCCTTTAAAGGGGTTAACCCCTTTTCCCTTCCCTTTTCTTTCCAGGTTTTTTCCCCTGTTTTTGCTGCTTAAAAACCCTTTTACCAACCGGCTTTTTAAACCCTCGGGTATTATTTTATTGATTTTCCGGGATTTTTTTCTGAATTGGGCCTTTTAAGGGGAAATCCCCCCGGGGGGAATGGTTTTTCCCCTGTCTTTCCATTTTTTATTTTCCTTACCCGCCAAAATTACCCCTGGCAAGCCCTTTTTTATCCCACTTAATTTTAAGGGGTTTTCTTGGCCCCTTTAATCTCCTTTTAATAAATTCCCGGATTTTCTACCAATTTTGCCTTTCTTTTTTCAATCCTTTCCAAATTTCTGGTACCTTTGGTAATTTTTAAAGGGGTCCTTTTTCCTTTTTCCCTTTCTTGGATTTGGGCTTTCCCAGTTTGGGGGCCTTTTTGTTTAAACCCCCCCCCAGTTTTTAAAAACGGGTTTTTTTCCCACCCATTTTATTCTCTCATTTCTCTTGGCACCCATTGGGGGTTCTGCCTTCCCCCACCCCCCTCATGGTTTTAAAAAAGGGTTATTTTCCCAAACCCTTTTTTTTTTTTTGTGTGTTTGTTTTTTTTTTTTTTTTTTTTTGGTTTTTTCCCTACTTTTCTCCTTTTCCCTTATTTCACCACCTTTCCGTACCCTCGCTGGCAATTTAAACGGGCCCAAATTTTGGGGATTTTTAAACCTCCACCTAAATGTTTTTAGTGAGGTTCCTTCTTCATCCTCCTTTGATGAGCCCCCCAAACCCCCTTTCTTCCAAACGTCAGTTTTTTACCGCAGCTTCTCATTTAAAACCCCAAACCTCGGGCAGGAAATTCTCAAATTGGGGCCTTTGGTGGTCTCCTCCCTTTGGGGCCCTCATGGAGTACTTTTGAAACGGGGCTGCAGGGGGCCGGTACGGGTTTACAATAGAACCCCCTGAGAGCCCTTCCCTTGATTTTAAGCAAAGCTTTGCGATGTCGCCCGTGTAAAAACCGTAAAAGGGCTAAACGCATTTGTTGGTGAGACTTTTTTCCACCACCCACCTCTTTTTTCTTTTGAGTGAAAAGCGGGAAAAAAGTGAGGAAAAAATTGAGGGGTAAAAAATCCCCGGGACCCGGTCCGTTCAAAGGGGTCGCTGTTTTTGTTTGTACCCAAAACCCCTCAAACGTTGCCATTGAACTTGGCACACTTTCGGTTCGTTTTTCCCCCGGGGGGGCTCCTCTTTTTCCCCGCGTTTTTTTTCCCTTTCAAAGTCTGCCAGAGAGTTAGTCCCCTTGGGATTTTCTTCTCTCAGAGAAGAACAGTTTAATGTTGGCCCTTTTAAAACTTCAAAAAACTAAAAGGCAAGCCTAGCTTGGGCCCATAAACGGCAGCTGGGCCCTGACGACATTCATATTCGTATTTTAAAAAAAACATTTAAAATCCCGGGCAGGCCCTTGTAGTCCCCCTTACCCCCCTTCAAACTTATTTGGGCCAAAGAGGTTTTTCCCCAGCTTTTGGAAAAAAAATTTTCCATTTTTTTTCCCTTTTCCCCAAACCGGGGGGACTACAGGGGCATTTAGCCTTCCCCCTATTGTCCCATCGCTCTTACTAGTGCCCGTTTGCAAAGGTGGGATGGAACGTCTTGTAAATTTGACGTTTAATATGGATTTAAAAGACACACAACAGTTTTCTCCCCTATCAAAAATGGGTTTTTGTAAGGGTCGGGTTTTCCCCTAAAAGGGGCCCTTACTTCCTTTGGGTACGTAAGTTTTGTAAAGGGCCCTTTTCGAATAATTTACTTTGTTTTTTGCCCTATTTTTTTTCCTTGGGGAAAGGGATATGACACAACTTTGGGGGTATAATATTTTTTGGGCCCCGGCCCCTTCCCTTTGGGGCCCCCGAGGCAAAACTACCCCTTCCCTTCCCTTAAAAACTTTTTTAACTGACAACATTTCCGTGTTCAGTCAATAAAGTTCTTTTCCCCCGGAAATTCGTTTCCCAACTGAAAAGGGGTTTTCCCCCGGGAATTTTGTTCCCAAGGAAAAAACACTTTTTTCCTTTGCTATAAATGATTTTGGCCCCTGTTCTTCCACCCAATATTTGGTCATCACTCTATGTTTATGGGCTTCGCTAAATTTCTTGTGCAGGGGGCTGACCCGTTATTTTTAATTTAGTTTCTCTCCAGCATGCGGTCGAAACCTGTTTTTCCCCTTGGGGCCCCCCACGCATGGGGGTTTTAAATTTTTTAAGTACCCAAAATCACCAAATTACTTTCACTAGACGCTCGTTATCTCCCTTTATTTTGTATCTCTATGGCCCCCCGTATCCCCCAACGTGATACAGTCAGGGTTTTTAGGCCTTCCCTTTGACCGTTGGTTAAACCTGGAAAACCCCCACATTACCTCTCTGAAGGGGAACTTGTTTACAGCCCGGGTAAACCTTCTTAAAACCCCCTTTCTCATTTTTCCTGGGGAGCCGATCCCCAAACCCCTGCTTCGCCAAAATTAAACCCTCAAATTTTAAACGAAACTCGGGTTATGGTGCCAAATTTTTTCCGCGGGGCCCCTCCCGCTACTCTTCTAGCCTTAACTTATCCACCAAACCCAAAGGGTTACCCTTTGTGCCTTGGTGCTTTTTTTTCCTTCCCCCCGTTGAGAGCCTCTATGCAAAAAGCGAATGTTCCTCCTTTCTGGTTTGCCCTGAAAGCCCTTTGCCTTCGCCAAAAAATGTTCGTCCTTTCCCCCTCTAAAACCCTTTCCTTTCCCCTTTTTAGAATGGAAAAGATATTAGTAGAATTCTTTTTTTGTTTGCCGCCCCTTTTTTCTCCATCCCTTTTCTCTTTTTGGCCTTTCATTCACTCGTCTTTCCCAAGTTACCCACCTTTATTGTTCATGTAGCATCTCACTTTTCCCCACCCCCCCGGGGAAGTTCCAAACGTTTGGGGGCATTTTTTTCCACTCCCTTGCTCCGAAAAATTTAAAATCCTACGGTGGCTTTCCCCCCTCTCTTTTTTTTGATCACTTCCCCCTTTCATTTTTCATTTCCAAACCCCTGTGTACACAGATGGCTCCAAGTTTCAGGGCGGGGCGGATTCGGGAGCAGTGTTTTCCGGACAGCGTCGTGCGGGGGGAATTTTCTATCTTGGCTAGCATTTTTCCCGCTGAAAATGTTTTGCCATTCCCTTGGGAGCACTTATTCATATCGCCTTATGCCCGTTTCATCATTTGGGTAGTCTCCCGACCCCCCTTAGTGCTCTACCCGGGGTATAAAGAAAAATTTTTTTTAAATCTCACCCCCTATTTTTCTGTATCCAAAATTTGACTAGCCTATCTCTTCGAAGCATTTAAAAATATTATTTTTTGTTGGGGCCCCCGGTCATTTCGACATAAAAGGGCAATGAAGGGGACACTGCTGGGGGCGGTCGCAGTACAGGGCCCACCAATTTCCTTGAGGTGTTCCAAATTTTGGGCTCTTTTGCTACAATTTGCTGCCCACCTTCCCGCGCCCGTTCAACAACGTTGGGCAACTCTGCTTGGTAACAAAATTCATTCTTTTTAAAACCCAGATTTTGGGGACTGGGCCCTCTTTTTTTGTCAACAATGCCGTGGTTGGGGAAAACCCCTCTCTCCTGTCTTCGCATTGGCCACACTCATCTTTCTCCGGGGATCTCATGGAGAGGCACCCTGGACCCCTTTTGTGAGCAGGGGTCGTTTCCCGTAACGATTAGCCACATTCTTTAGATTTCCCCTTTTTTCAACGGCACGCAGAATTTACCTCCAACGCCGGCTTCGTTCTAAATCTCCTCTTTACCCCTTTCCCCTTTTTGCTGATGGGACCCTCCCTTTTTAAACCTGACTCCCCGTTGACTTCTTGACAAAGATTTATTTTTCTCCACAAACTTGATGATGAAAACCTTACACACTCCCCCCCCAGCCCTTTCTAGCTCAGTTTTCTTTTCTGGTTTTTTCCCCTTTTAAATCCCCGGGTCCGTGTTATCCGTAAAACCCAAATTTCTCAAACCACCTCCCTTTTGCCACCTTTATGCCCTCGCTTTTTCCCTTCCCGGGCCCGCAGCGCTGATAGCCCTTGTTTGGGTTAGCGCTTCTTTTTTTTATAATAATTAAACGCCCTCTTTTCCCTTTTTCCCGGTCCAAAATTTTTTCTACAAGGGCCCCAAATTTTTAAAACCTTCCCCCCTTTCCCCCCTCTTTTTCTGAAAATCCAAAAATTTCCCCGTTAAAATCTCCTTTTAACCCCCCCCTTCCCTTCTGCAACCGCTTTATTTTTTCCTTCCCCCGTTCTGTATCCGGGTCTTTACCCCTTACTGGGTCTGTTACGAGTGTGGGGGTTCATCCTCCTCTTTCAGTACCCTTTCTTTCCCTGTTCCCCCCCAGGGTTTCTTCCTTTCCGCCCCCTCCCCGGTTTTCTTCCCCCCCCCTGTTTCCCTCCCCAAACTGTGCTTCTAGTTCCCTAAACCCTTTCCCTCCCCCCCTATTTCGGTACAGTCCTTTGTCTCCCTGATCTTTTACTCACCCTCCTCCTTCCATCTCCAATTTTTGTACAACAAAAACAATGTCCCTGGGCCCCAGAAAACCCCTTGAAGCTACTCAGAATATATTGAGGAGACTAGACCCTTGATGGACACCGAATACCCTGTTCTCCCGTTCCTTTCTTCGTTTTGCACAATTTTCCTTTTTTTTGCAGTGCCCCAAACCCTTTAATGCTTAAAAGTTTTCCCTACCCCCCCATGTGGACTTTCAACCCTAAATAGTCAAAAATTCTTTTAACCCTTCATGTTTTTTGTATCTTTCTCTTTGCAAAGGGGGGCGTAATTTTCAGTGGAATATCTCACCTCAAAAGGTAACCCGGGGGGGAGCCCCGGGGTTGCTTTTCCCCCGTTTTTTTTGTCTGTTTGTTTACAAAGAACCCAAAAAAAATTTTTGCCCCATTTATCCAAAAAATCTCAGGCTATGAATTAAATTTTAAAAACACTGGATCCTTTTCCCGGTGGAACCCTTAAGGGAAAGGCACTTATACGCCCAAATTCCATACCATTTAGCTCTTTTCATACTTTGCTGCTTTTTACTGGGAGGGGCCCAATCCACTTGGGGCTAAGTGGGATGTAGTCTGTTCTTTTTTATCTCTCCTTCTTTTGGGGGTTTTTTTTTGGATTTTTTTTCATTTCTGGTTTCTTCCTTAAACCCCAAACCCCTTTTGTTACTTGGCTTTTTTTAATGCCCCCCCAATTTTTCCCCTGGGGGGTCCCCACTGTGGCCCCCCGTGGCAAATTCCCGTGGGGGCTTTTCTCGCTTCTCTCTCCCCCCATGTTTGTAAAAAACCGGTAATTCCACCCATCCTTTAAACCTCGTACCCCAATTTTCCCCCTTGCATTGATCTCTCTTGCTCTTCCTCCCGGGACTAGATTTCACCCTTTACCTGGTTTTGTCCTCCCAGACCTGCATTTACAGCAATCATTTTTCCCAAACATCCTTACTTCTTTAAAAACACTTCGCCAAATAATCTCGTTCAAACCCCCTCCCTTTTAAAAGTTTCCCGGGGGTTACTTTTATTTTTTTGGGATCCTGTCCCCTTCCCAATTTCTTTGGAGAAACTGGCCGAAACTCTTTTTTGACAGGGCTTTTGGGGGCACAAAAATTTGGGTTTGGCCCTTTCCGACACTAACAAATTTCCTTTTCTGTCCTGTCCCGAGATCACCGGGAAACCTATTGAAATGGTCTTCTGCTAAAATTTTTTCCCCTTTTTCCCCAAATTTAACAAATCCCCCATCTGGTTGAACCTCCTAATACCCAACTTTCCTTTTATTTAATTTTTAGTCCCGGCTTCGTCTCTTTTAGATGCCCTTCCTCTCCCACTTTCATTTTTAAAAAGCTCCAGGAAATTCAGAACACCGTGACTAAAACCTTGATTCCTCTTTTTTTTTTTTCTTCTTCTCCCTTTTTTTTTTTTTTTTTCTCTTCTGGGTTTTTCTTTCTTTTTTTCTTGTTTCTGTTCCTTCATTATTTTTTCCCCCCCCATTCAGCCTTCCATTCCCCCCAGGTGTGTATACTCCTATGGGTTGTTTCCCCATAAACACATCCAGTTTTTAAAAAAAAAAAAAAAAATTGTGATTATTGCATTTGTTGATTAATATCAAAAAATGTATTATTGGGCACCACTGTTCTGGCCATCCAGTTATTTTAAAATTTTAAACCCCCAAAATTAAACAGTTTTAGGTAATTTTCCCTTATTTTAAAAATTTAATGGCCCAAAAGCTAAGGGCATTTGAAGGCTGGGCTCCCACTGAAAGTGGGGACTCCCTTTTCCCCCACCAAAAAAAAAAAAATCATTATTTTATTTAAAATTTTCTCTTGCAAGAAGCACACTGCATCACAATTTGAATGCCCTCGAAACCCGCAACATTCTGACCCCTTTCCCTTTAAATTTCCCGACAATATTTCCCCCCATGTCCCAATTTTAAGGTATAGTATACTTGCAAAGGGTTTTGCACAATCAGTAACTCCATTGATTTTCAAATTCCCTGCTAATTACTTTTTATAAGCCCCCTTTAAAATTTTTGGGAGTAAAGATAAGAATTGGGAAAAAGTTATACCAAATTTAAAAAATTTAAAATTTAGCAAAAACTAATTAATTCTTTGTAAACAATGGTTTCTAGTACCGTAATATCCCAAAATTCATACAATAAAAAATTTACAGTTATTTTGGGTACCCCTAGAAAACTTTTTATCTTTACTTTTTAGGCCAATTATGAAATTTAAATTTTTGAATTTAAAAGTTTAGGGAAAGTGTTAAATCATAGGGGTTACCCGACCCGGAATTGGGGAATTCCCTTAGATCTGATTCAAGAAAGGGGGGGGGAAGTCCCCGTTTTTCCCCGATCATGACAATTTTTTTTCCCCTCCCAAACCCCCCCCAAACCCCCTTTAAAAAGGTCAAGAATGTTTTTATTCCATCCAATAGCAAAGATGGGGTGTTTGTATTTCCTGCAAAATGAAATCAATTTAAAAAAATAGGAAAGGGCCCCTTTATCTTGAAAACATTTTTTGAGTGCAAAATGTGATATTTTTTTTAAAGGGATTGCAGATCCAGAGCGATAAAAGAAACACTTTTAAATTTATACAATTTCACCCGCAGAGGGCTCTTGCAGGAGAATTGCCCCAAACAAACACATCCACAAGTTTGTCTAGGATGTTTTTTTCCAAAACCCGGGGAAAAAAATTTTGGGAAAAATTTCCTCCCAAAACCCGTTTTTTTTTATGATTTTGAATACTTTTTGACTTTCAGCAACTGCTTTACTACTGAATTTTGACGTAAGCCCCTTTTTCCCCTTCCACCCCCTTCCCTCATTTCTGACCCCCTTTTCCCAACTAGGTTTATAGACCTAGCACTTTTTTTTTCCCCTTTAGCGCTGAAAGGGGACCCTGTGGGTTTAGCGCTTTTTTCGATTATAATAATCCCTAGTCCCTAGTTTGCCGCACTTTTTGCTTGTAGAATCAGCAGAAACCTCCCATAAATGGGGGAGGCTGCAACAAGGATTGCAGTTTGGTTCGAAAAAGTGAACACGGACAAAAAGTGTCCCGGGGGGGCCACCTGCATTAATCAAAAAAATTTTTGGGGCCATATTGTTGCACATGTGAATCCCAAGTTGTGCCCTGACAATCCCGGAAAAAGTGAAAAACACTTCCGCCATGGAAATTACGGATTATTGGTAAAATGATGTCGTCACGCAATGTGGCCAAGTAAAAAACAAAGTGAAATAATGTCACTTACACCCCAAACCTCGACACAGCTTCCTTGACGCTGTAATGTCACTGCCCTCCCGTTTACAGTACCAGGAAAGTCATATTTTACCCAAATCCTAATTACACGCATGTTATACAAAAAAAAAGGGCTAAACCGCAAGTGTTATACAACGCGCAGGGCGAGAAGGTGCGGGGGAAAATAGGTGGCAAAGGGAAGAGGGGGGGGGGATGATTATTGGGGTTGGAGTGCAGCGGGGCAGGATAGAGGGTAAAAAGGAGGGGGAAGTGTGCTAAAGCACATCAGAGTTTTGTGGTAAACGTTGCTGTAAAAGTAAATGAGAGAGGGGGATAAAAGGGGATCCATCAGCAAGAAAGGGGAAGAAATAAGGGCAGCAAGCGGAGATGACGTTGGGGGGTAAATTTTTGCATGTCCTGAGAGTGGGCAGTCCCCCAAAAAATGTGGGAACAATCTGGAACTTGACAATTCTCACGTAAAAATTCCTCTCCCGAAAACCCCTTAGTAAGAAGGTGTGGCCGATGTGAAGACGGGAGGAAGTAGCGCGAGGACAAAACTTGTGGGGAAATCCCCTTTGGCTTTACAAATCCCCGGAAAGCGAGCGCCAAAAAAGGACCCGAAAATGTCTTTGGACAAAAAAGCAGGGGAAGTTTGGTAATTACCGGGAAGGGGCCCAAGGAGTGGGTTGGGCTAGGGTGTTATACCCAAGTGGGGTTAATGCCTTTCCTAGACAAAAAAAAGCTAGGACAGGTGGTTGTTTGCAAAGGCATTTTGAATATACAAAACTAAGTGAAGCAAGGGGTCTACGTAGAGTGGCCTTTTTTCGATAGCCATATTGGGGGGGGAAAAGGGTATTGTGCCTCTAAAAACCCACATAACGTCCTTTCCCCAATTTTTCCATCATCTTGCAGACCAATGGTCGGGAATGGGCAATAGTGAGAGGGTCAAGCCCCAAGGCGCCCTTTTTGCGAAATGGTAGTACAATAGCCGTTTTCCCAAGTTGAGGGAAAACCCCTATTTTCCCAAATTAGTTTTTGAAAAGAGTAAAAAAACGGGAAGGGCTGTAAATGGAAAAATTGAGGCATACTAAAGGGGAAAATTCATGGGCCCTGGTGCCGAAGGGGCAAATAGAAAGCGTGGAACCAGTTCCTGAAGAGAAAAAGGTAATTTTATCGACCCCAAACCCATCGAGGAGAAATCCAAGTTCAATTGTTTTTGGTGGTTTAGTGAAAGAAATGAGGACAGGGGTAAACCCTTGGGGGAGAACGGAAAAGATATTTCCCCGATTGCTGTGGAAAACTTCAAAAAGGGTTCCACGATGTCAACTTCAAAACCCCAAAAAATGGGGGGGGGCCCCGGAGTGTACTTACCACAAAATTTTCGCCCCTTTTTCCAATTGCCCCAAAAAGGGGGAAGAAAGTTAATGGTAAAAAGTTTTTCTCGCCAACAAGTGTGTTTAGTGTTGGGAGACGCGGCAGCAACTGCCCTTGCCTGTTAAAACCAACAAAAACGCCCCGCAGGGGGATTTATCAATAAAAGGGCCCCCGAAGCCTTTTTAAAAACACTGCACGGTACATGAGGAGACCACCAAGGTAGCATGCCCTACCGAGGTTTGGGGGATAAAGCACGCCGCGTTAGGACTAAGGGCGAAAAATAGTGTGCCAGTTCACAATAGAGGATAAAGGGGGTCCTCACAACAGGGGTAAAAATGGGAGTGTAAATCCCCAACTGCTCGAATAATTGCCAACGAGGTACAAAACGGTTGGGCACACAAGAAAAGTAAAAAGGGTGGGAAAGTGGTTTACTATCATGTAAATCTGGAAGAAAAAGACCAAAAAAAATCAAGTGCAAGGGCGAGGAACAGATAAAAAGATCAATGCCAGGAGAGAGCCCGAGTATGAGAGTCAAAATGGGTAGGAGAACCGTATTTAAAACATGAAGAGGATGAGAATGAGAGAAAGTTTTTCAAAACTGATCACCATGAAAGTCACAGTGGGACCCTCCCCACAGGTGATGGCGAGCGTTAAAATCAACCAAACAACTATATGGGCGGCGGTAAAGATGAAATTAAAAATGCGATATCAGAGATTCAGAATGCCAGGAGGAGACATAAAGAGAGCAAAACTGTAAGCCATCGGTGTAAATACATACAAGCGCAGTATAATGCAGTGGGGAATGAATAAAAACTTTGTTGATACTGTATATCAAGGCATAGAAGAGGTGCATTTCATTAAAAGATTCGTCAGGTAAAGGATGGGAAGAATGCATCATCAAGTAGCCCAAAATGGAACGAATGACAGCAGAATGAATTTTGGGCTCTTGCAGCCTAACACATACTGGGGAAAAAATGGGAGAGAAAACAATTGGAGTTCTCCTCAATTGCCCCTAAGGCCACAAATATTCCATTGTAAAAAAGACATTATGTACAAAAATAAAGACAACAAAAAGAAATGATAAAATCAATAGGCTTTTAGGATCAGTAAAGTTAATGTGGGGGGGGTAATGATAAGCAGGGAAGAAGGAAGAATTAGAATATTGCGGAGGAATAGATTGATGTATGGGTCACGAAATAGAAGGGGTAGATGGAGGCCGCGTTGGCTTCCATTGGGGTATCATCTCCGTTATATAGCGGGAGATAGCATTAACGTCTCGGTTGATAACGAAGCCGACGATGCCATGATGTCAGAGACAGGGCAAGTAAAGGTGGGAGCAACTACAGAGGCAACCAAAGAGGTCTGAGGAGGGCCAGGGAGCATGAGTCTGGAGAGATGCAATGGCTGGGGGAGAAGAGTCCTGCAGTGTAACAGGAGAGGAAGGAGGTTGGAGGGCAACTATGTACATTGGGGGGGGGGGAAGGGGAAAACTACACCTAGGGGAGGGTGAACCTCCCCCTTTGTGTGGAGCTGGCTGCCTGTCTAGGGTTGATGTTAGGTAAATAGGTCTAACCATTCGAGGCCATGATGGGCGGGCCCATGCCCAAAACACAGCAGGGTGTGTATTAATCTCGTTATACTCACCTTCCTTTCAGCCCTGGCAAGTTAATAGGCCCGCAGACATCGGAGGCAAAATCCCTGGAGGAGGATGCAGATGGTCTTGAGCTGTCCCAAAAAAAGATGAGTTTCCCCACTATAAGTGGTCCTTTTATTTCATTAATGTACTCATCTTGCCCAAAATTCCACACAGATAAAGAGCCCCCTCTCACTACGATCAAGGAAACTCCCTCGAGAGCAGTTTATTAATGCTCATGGGAAAGCTCTAAACCCATAAGGGACATTACACCATCTTGTACAACAGTAGGAAATTAAGACTAATCTTGAACAGTGCTTTCTTAACTGTAAACATGCTGGATGCAACATTTTTCTTTATCAACCCCTCAAGGGAAACTCCTGAACCCCGGTGAGGGGCTCTTGATCTGAGAATTGAACCCCCCCCCCTCCCCCTTCCCCTTTGGATCAAATGCCTCCCCCCTCCCAAGCACTCTATGACCATATGGGGTTTATGTGTTTGGGGGGAAACTATTTCATTGCAATTACAATTTTCAATTTTAAAAGACTGTATAATTTAAAAAAAAAATGCAGTTTGAAAAAACTGTACCTTTACTTATTTTTCTCAAGCAAATAATTGAAGTACATTTTTGTTCAGCAAATAATGTTTTAAGTTGAAAATGTAGCATTTAAAGTATGTGTACCACGCAAGAAAAAAAAAAAAAAAATTATTTTTAATGCTAACTTAGAAAAATATACTAATGGTAGGAAAATAAAGGAATGGCAAATCTTGTTAAAACCTTTGAGTGTGAGAGCTATTTGCTAGGCTATATGAAGTGTGGCATTAGCTATTCTCTGATATACAGGTAGATAATTTTAAAAATGATTAATTTTTGCTTGGTTAATTGTGTATGATACATATTATGAATTGCATGAAAATATTAAACTTGCATCAAAAAAATATCCAAAGTGTATACATAGCAAGCAGAAGGCTAAAAGGCAATGATTATAAGTATACTGTTTTATCATTACTATTGAATAAAAAAGTTCTGTGTAATATGACAATTTTTGGCTTTCAGTAACTTTTAAAATAGGAAAACCCAAGCAAATTATTCATGTGTAATCATTCTGTTTATTTCACTGGCACTTAGGAGAAAAATATACATTATAATTACCAATCTGTTCACTTTGTAGGGACTAAAGTATAAGCTATTAATAAGGAACATTATTTCTGTGCATTTACTAATATTGACTTACAGTAGGTCATTAAACCAAATTCTTATGTTCACATCCCCTTTGCTTTTTATGTACAGTATTGTATAATTATTATAATTATAATAATCAAAAAAGCGCTAAACCTAACAAGGGTCATACAGCTCTGTACAGAGTAATAACTTCAGAAAGTATTGTAGTACTATAAAAAGTACTATATAAAAAATTCAGAATAACTGATGGCTAAAAATATGTTATTATAATTAAATGTCTTCTCATAATCAACATTAATATAGGCATAATCATGACTGCTTTTCTGACTGGAGTCCAGCAAAGATTTCATTGGTCTGCTGAGTAACACGAATGAAAGTGGTGCGTTTAGGAAGCTCCTTAAGTTTTACCAGCACCAGTGATGTACATGCAGATCGTAAAGCCACCTAGGATATCCAAAATGGGGGGACATTTACATCACCTTTATAGGGGATTTCTACAGATTCCCTTCACTTGCCCGTGGAAAATAATGAAAATGAAAATTAATATCCTAAATTTAATTTATCAAATTATCATTTATTAAATTTAATTTATAAATTTATCATTTTAAATTTGTGCACACATGAATATAAATACTGTTACTGTTCAAAGGAAGTACTAAATCAGTCTTGGGTATCATACAACACCAATATTTAAAACATTTATATATACACTGTCTTCAAAAGATGTGTTTCATGATTATGTACTCCTGATAAATTGTGTTTCTGGTTAGAGTAGTTTTTGGAACAAGAGGGGGTCCAGGAATGTTGGAAACTAGGGCATTCTTGTGATAGTATGGAATTTTATGAATCTTGAGTCATTTTAACCCTTTGATGTTTTCGACGTATAAATACGTTTTAAACGAGCCAATGTTTCTGACGTATATATACTCAATTAATTCTAGCGGCTTCAAATCAAGTGGGAGAAAGCGGGGAAAGGCCCACATGTGAGAGAATGGGTCTGTGTGGTCAGTGTGCCCACATAAAAAAAAAATCCTGCAGCACACATTGCGTAATGAGAAAAAAAAAAAATGATCGTTTTTTTGGAATAAAACGCGACTTTGAGGTGTATTTTCGTATAGTATTTATCATTTTTCGCGTTTTCATGGTCTTAGGTGATTTAAAAAGGAAAACATATTACAGAAATAGAGATGATTTTCATTACTTTTTACGATGAAAACGACCTTGAAACTAAGCTCAAAGTAGCGAAAATGTTCGATTTTTAACAATGTTTAAGAGTAAATTAAATCACACCACCAACGTCCAATACACGTCAACTAGGGAGTCTAATATTCTTTCACTAGTGCACTGATATTATTTATACCATTTTTACAATAATGCAAATCGTCTGCATAACAGTAAATTTTGTATTTTTTTGTATGAATAAAAAATCAAAAAAGGAAAGCAATAAAAAATATAAGAGGGGCCTAGAGATGTGACTAATGAACAGAGCATAAAGTTTTTTTTAGTGCCAACGAATGTCTACCTTGTTTATTTTAGGACCCTATTTTGAAATTGGCATCTTTTTTATTTTGCGTGAAATTGGCCAAATTGCCAATTTTTTTGACCACCATATTGGGTAGTCCAAATTAGTAAATGGGAGGTTTCTTGTACTCAGCTGATAGATAAAATGGAGTTCTAAAGAAATAGCTTTTGAGTTTGGGCAACTGGAACAATGGAATTGGCTGAAAATTGGGGTCAAAGTCGGCGAAATCGCCGATACTCATAGTCGCCGAGACGCTTAACTTCGCGGAACCATAATTCCACGAGTTTTCGACCAAATTTTCGAACTTTTAGTGTCATTACCATCGGGAAAAGATTCCTATCATTTCATAAGAAAAAATAATTTTTTTTTTTCAAAAATTGAGCGACATAGAATGACATTTCAGAGAGGGGCCTGAACCCTCAAAGGGTTAAACTCAAAAACTGGGCCAAGATAAAAACAAAGTGGGAAATTTCAGTACCAAAATAGTACATTTAATTCTAGGTATACAACCGAAATGCCATTATGTCATTGGCAGCAAACGCCTGCACCTCACCTCTAAAGAGTGCCAGCGTCAAACCTGGGGATATGCTTACGATTTCCACACACTGCCACACACATCTGTCACGTCACTCGCAAAAAGTCACCGAGTGGGGGCTTGTGTACCAGTTATCAGTATGTAATATGTGCCCCTTACCAAGATATGGTTCAATCAGTGTTCTAAACCACATCACCAGAGATGCCCCAAAAACTTCCCGGTATTTTGCAATGTATTACTTCCAGTGTACACAATAATATCCAATACAAACCACTCAGCAGTCACAAAGCACAAACAACTTTATACCCAAAAACGTTTCCTCTTGCTTGTATATACTGCTTCAACGACAGTCTTCCTTTGACCAGAATCAAAGACTCATCAATAACAAGCTTCCCGAAGGGATAAAAATACATTTGAAATTCTGTTTCAGATACACAAACACATTCCTAAACTTATATAACCTGTCATTTCTGTCAGGCTGGTTTTTGTCTGAGAAGTGAAGCATACATAAAGTAGCACAAATTGATTCATTCTATTACATCACTGAAACCTGGGTTGCAATCAGGCGGTCTGTTGACCAGTATGATTTGACACTGTGCTTATATACATTGCATAAGCATTATTGTGGCAAAGAAAAGAGCATCTCGGGCCACAGTTGTCTCCTCCACTGGTGTAGGCGTGATTTTGGTGAAAGTATTGTGTTTGCCATGGTTTTAACCCGAAGTATCTTTTGCTTTCCCTGACAATAATTTCCATCAGGGGTTCGTCAAAGAATAACTCGAAACATTCTAGTTCAGTGGCATTGTTCCCAAGTGTATGAGATGGCCATTTTCCCCACTTTGACTTTCATCAAAGTGATGGGGACTGGGAACAAAAATTTGTCAGCTTCCCCCCAATACCGGGTGCGGTCTGCTGGTGGGTACTGGATATTGACAGGTGGTTGTGGAGGTTGTGGCTATGGAGGTTGTGGTTGTGGGGGGCTGGTGTGTGGGTGGGTGGGGGATGGTGGCCTTTGTTGTAGTTCAGCTGAGTCAGCGGCATGGTGGCAGCATGGCCTACCTGGTGCCTCACAGCTGGCACCAACCAGATACATGCACATTTTCCCATCCATTGCAACACTATCATCTTCATTTTCACTATTTGTTCCTGTTGTACAGCCATGGGATGTACTCAGAGATGTACTCCTTCCCTTTGAAATAGCATATGGCACACTACCAGAGCGCATATCCCTCGTATATATACCCACGCTTCACTGGAGAATATTCTACTTAACCCTCGCTACTGGAACTGTTTTTTAAGAGCTTGTAGTCATATTCACTATCACTATCACCATTGCTCACATCCCAGTCCTGGGTATGGGAAAATACGAGTTGCCTCTTTTGTTCTTTTACAACTGAATGTGAACAAGACGGTCCAGAACCCGAGACGGAAGGTTGAGGGTCATCTGGATTTTCCTCACTATTACCGGTATTATAGTCATTAGTTTCGTCACAACCTCATCAAAACCTTGAAAGTCATCTTCACTGACACTTCCATCTGTATTAGAACTGTCACGGGGAATAAAAGTGTTCCAATTCACCGAGGAGTGAGGAGTTTCTTTTCTGCGAGCATGGTGAACAAGGTGTACTAAAATGGCATTCCCACAATGCACCACTGGGTCCACGAATTTTTCCTACTGGTACACTGACCAGCAGACCCATTCTCTCACATTAGGCCTACCAGCCTTTTCCCACTTTGATTTGAAGGTGCTACAATTTATGCCGTAAATATCATTAGCTGAATTAATTTTTCCCCATAAGAAATTTAAAGGAAATCAAATTAATCCGTTCCTGACAAACCCCAAAGTATGAAAAAAAAAAATTTTACCACATGAAATATTAATTTTAATACAACAAACTGAAGAAGACATGCACAATTACTACTCTACTAGAATAGAATACACGATACTTAACTTTATTGAAGATCTGGTGATGACTGATGGGATGGGGAGGAAGGGAGAGTGTGGAAGTTTTTGTTTAAAAGGGTAACCCCTTCCATTAGACTTTAGGTTTGCAAGTCCTTTTCCCGGGGGTTTCTTCCCTTTTTAA
>NW_026481862.1:0-14842 GCF_026875155.1 Cherax quadricarinatus
ATTTTTAAATTGTTCTAGCTGGGAAATGCATCATTAGTATTTTTATAGGCCTGAACCCAAATGACAGGGGTTGAGTATGTTGTGGGAGATGAGGTAGGAATAGATATGCTTATGGATCAATTTTTCAAAGATTTTAGAGAGAGGGTGTAAGTTGGATATTGGCCTATAGTTATTCAAGTCTGTGTGGTCTCCTCTTTTATGGATCGGGGTGACTTTACTATTTTGAGAACTGTAGGAAAGGTAGAGGATTCAATGGATTTGTTAGTGTTGCAATGATTGGTGATAGCACCTGTGACACTTTTTTGTATATAATGGGTGGTAAGGTATTTAAATCTCCTGTCTTGCTTTTTTAGTTTGCTGATAATAAGGGAGACTTCAGTTGGGTTATTATTATAATCAAAAAGAAGCGCTAAGCCACAAGGGCTATACAGCGCTGCAGGGTAGGGAAGGAAGCGAGGGTATTGGGCGGGGGAAAGGGGAGGAGGGATGATCAGTATGTTACAGAAAACAGCGGGGCAGGGGATAGTATGGGGGTAGAGGGTAGCAAGAGATTGAGGTAGAAAGGGCTGAAGGTATCAGAATTTGTGAAGTCAGTTTTTGTCAAAAAGTCAATGATAGAGTCCAGATGAAAGGTGCGTCCATCAGCGAGAATTATTATAATCAAAAAGAAGCGCTAAGCCACAAGGGCTATACAGCGTGCAGGTAGGGAAGGAAGCAAGGGAATTGGATGGCAGAAGGGAGGGGGGATGATCAGCAGGTTACAGAAAACAGCGGGGCAGGGGATAGTACGGGGGTAGAGGGTAGCAAGAGATGAAGTAGAAAGGGCTGAAGGTATCAGAATTTGTGAAGTAAGTCAGTTGTTGTCAAAAAGTCAATGAGAGAGCCCGGACGAAAGGTGGGTCCATCAGCGAGAAGGGAAAGTAAAGAGAGAGCAGCGGAGCGAAGACGACGACAGAGGTAAATTCTGCGTGCTCGTTGATAAAGTGGGCAGTCCAACAGAATGTGGCTGACTGATAATGGAGCTTGGCAATTCTCACAGAGAGGAGCAAGACGCCTCTCATGAGATATCCATGAGTAAGACGAGTATGGCCAATGCGAAGACGGGAGAGAGTAGTCTCCCAACCTGACACTGGTGATAAGAAGACGGCCAGTAACCTATACTCGGTTTAATAGATTGAAGTTTGTTGCGAGCATAGTAGACCAACGTTGTTGCCAACGGGTGTGAAGGTGGGAAGATATTGCAGTAAAATAGTCCGTAAATGGAATACCTCTATAAGAAACTGGTAGGTTCATGTACTGCTGACCGCTCAGCAGTGTCTGCTTTTTCATTGCCCTGTACGTCAACATGACCAGGGACCAACAAAAAACAATATCTTTATGCTTGGTAAAGATGCGGCGTAGCCAAAGTTGGATACGGAGGGATAAGGGGTGAGGTGTATCAAATTTTTGTATAGCCTGTAAAGCACTAAGGGAGTCTGAGACAACCACAACTGATGACACAGGCATAGATGCAATACGGATAAGTGCTGTAAGGATGGCATATAATTCAGCAGTAAAAATACTAGCCGAAGATAGTAAATGCCCTTGTACGACGCTGTCCGGAAACACTGCTGCGAATCCTACGCCGTCAGAAGACTTAGAGCCATCTGTATACACAGCAATGGCATGAGAATGAGAGTGAAAGTGATCAAGAAAAAGAGAGCGGGAAGCGACCGTAGACAGTTGGGCTTTCGAGCAAGGGAGGGAGAAAGAACAGACTCGAACAGCTGGAAACTTCCCAGGGGGTAGGGAAAAGTGAGATGCTGCATGTACATAGAAAGGTGGTAGTTGAAGAGAAGACGAGCGAATGAAGGCGAAGAGAGAAGGGACGGAGTAAACAGGGGCGGCGAACAAATAAAGAATGTCTACTAATATCAGTGACCATTCTATAAATGAAGGATTGTGTAGATCGTGAGAGCATACATAGTACGCGAAGGCAATGGGGCATCCCGGCGATCAGACAAGGAATGGAACAATTCGCTTCTGTATAGAGGCTCTCAAACAGGGGAAGAGCGAAAAGCACCAAGGGCAACAACGTAATTCCTGGTGATGGATGATTAAGGTAGAGGAGTAGCAGGAGAGGCACGGAATAAATTGGTCACCCATAATCGAGTTTCGATAAAACGAGGGATGATGTAGGCGAAGCAGAGTTTCGACGATCTGCTCCCCAGGAAAGATGAGCAAGGGTTTTAAGAAGGTTAGCCGGCTGTGACAAGTTAGCCTTCAGAGAGGTTATGTGAGGTTTCCCAGGATAACCGACGGTCAAAGAAGAAGGCTAGAAAACCTGACTGTATCACGTTCGGGGGGATACGGGAGCCATAGAGATACAATGGATGATCAGAGATAACAGAGCGTTAGTGAAAGTAATTTGGTGAGTTTTGGTACTTAAAAAGTTAAACCCATGCGTGGTGGCCCAAGTGGGAAACACGGTCTACCGCATGTGGAGAGAAACTGCAATAAGTGACAGGTCGCGCCTGCACAACAATAGCGAAGTCATCAACATAGAGGTGATGAACCAAATATTGGGTGGAAGAAAAGAGGCCAAATCATTTATAGCAAGGAGAAAAGTGTTGTGCTTAGAACCATTCCGAGGGGACACCTTCAGCTAGGACGAAGTCCGGGGAATGGACATTATTGACCGAAACACGGAATATGTCTGTCAGTTTAAAAAGTTCTTAAGGAAGGATGGTAGATTGCCTCGGAGGCCTAAGGAATGGGCCTGGGCCAATATATTATACCTCCAAGTTGTGTCATATGCCTTCTCAGGTCAAAAAATATGGCAATAACTGAGTGATTATTCGCAAAGCATCAGAACATACGATCCAAGCGTAGTAAGGGGTCTATGGTAGAACGACCCTTACGAAAGCCATATTGGGACTAGCGGAGAGACTGTTGTGTGTCTCTAAATACCACAGTAAACGTCGATTTACGGACAATTCCATCACTTGCAAACTGCCCTAGTAAGGCGATGGGGCGAATAGTGGGAGCATCATGTCCTGTAGTCCCGGTTGCGGAAAAGGGAGAACAATGCAGATTTTCCAACAGCTGGGGAAGAATCCTTGTGCCCAAATAGATTGATAGAGTGTAAGAGGACTACAAGGGCTGACCGATGTAAATGTTTGTAAATACTAATATGAATGTCGTCAGGGCCAGCTGCCGATGATCGGCAAGCTGAGAGTGTTGCCTCAGTTCTTGAAGTGTAAAGGCACATTATACTGTCCTTCTTCTGAGAGAAGAAAAGTCCAAGGGTACTAACTCTATGGCAGACTTTGAGGAAAGTGAAACAAGGGGCATTAGATTTTGGGGGGAGCCCTCGGGAAATATGGAACCAGATGTGTGCCAAGTTCATCGGCAACGGTCGAGAGGGGTTGTACATCAACACAGCGACCCGTAGAACAGGAGGCTGGGTCAGGGAGAGTATTTACCACTCAATTTCCTCAATTTTTTCCAGACTGCACTCATAGAGGAAAGCAGAGGTGGATGGTGGAAATCATGTCTCGCCAAAAGTGCGTTAGCTTCATGGATGGACACGGCGAAGTTGATCGCACGCTTCTGCTTAAAATCAGAAGTCTCTCAGCAGTTCTATTGCCACCGGTACCTGCCCCATTGCAGCAGTTTCAAAACGTACTGCACGAGCACTAGCAGGAGACACCAGGCACGCACTTTGAGAATGCCTGCCTGAGGTTTGGGGTATAGAATGAGAAGCTGCGGTATAAAACTGATGTGAGAAGATGTGTAGGAGTTCATCGTGGAAGGTGAAGAAGGAACCTCACTAAAAGCAGTGAGGTGTGAGTACAGATCCCAATTTGCGATCGAAATTGCCAGCGAGGGCTACGGAAAGGTGGTGAATAGGGAAGGAGAAGTAAGAATGATCGGAAAATGATCGCTGTCATGTAGTCTGGTAGAACAGACCAGGTGGAAGTCTAGTGCAGTGGGAGGAAGAGCAGACTGATAGATCGATCAAGAGATGTAGTATGAGTATGAGGGGGGGGGGGGGGTGGGGGGGGGGGGAGGAGGGGGGGGGGGGGGGGGGGGGGGGGGGGGGGGGGGGGGGGGGGGGGGGGGGTTTTTTTTTTTGGGGGGGGGGGGGGGGGGGGTGGGGTGCCCCCCCGTGGGGGGGGTGGGTGGGGGGGGGGTGGGGGGGGGGGGGGGGGGTGGGGGGGGATAAAAAAGGGGGTGATGGGGGTGGGGGGGGGGGGGGGGGGTGGGGGGGGGGGGGGGGTGGATCAAAATGGGTGGGAGTACCGTATTTAAAACATGGAGGGGGTGAGAGTCGAGAAAAGCCTCCAACTGAATGCCACGTGAGTCACAATGAGACCCCCCCAGAGGAAATGGTGGAGCAATTAAAATACCAAGTAACAGAAGTGGTGGTGGTAAGGATGAAACAAGAAAGGCAAAGTCTGGGACAGATAATGCTCGAGAAGGAGAGAGATGATAAAGAACCATATTGCAAACCACTTATTCAAGTGGATTACGGTGCAGTGTAATGCAGCGAGTTTGGGACAAATAGTTGACAGTACGGAAATATCAATTGCGTAGGAAGAAGGGCACTTTCATTAAAGCGTCCCATCGAGAAAGGATCGAAGAATACAATAAATTATAGCCTGAGATAGGTTGAAAAAACAGGCCGGTGTAATTTTGTTCTTGTAAGCAAGCACCTACAGGGGAAAACCTGGAAAGCAACATCTCAAGCTCACCCCGATTACCTGAGTGCCGCGGATATTCCACTGTAAATAGGCCATGATTGGCGATGAAGAAAATATCAGGAATCTGTAGGTAAGGTACTACGGACTAGAGGGGTTTAGAAAAGTCACGTGTGTGGCATTGGAAGATGTTCAAAGTAGCGAAGTGAATGGAGTCGTTGCGAAGAATGGGGTTGTGTAGATGGAGGAGAGGGAAGGAAGGAACAGGAAAGTGAATCGTGTCCATTGAAGGTTTAGTCTCTATATATTCTGAAATGGCTTCAAGTGTTCTGAATTCAAAGATGTATTGGGGAGGACCATATTGGAGATAGGAGGAGGAGGGTGGAGTAAAGATTGGGACAGTAATGGACTGTACCAAGTAGAGGAGGGGGAAGAGGTAAGGGAATGGAGATGAAGTGTGGGGGGGGGAGGGGGACAGAAAAGAGGAGGAAACCTGGGAGGTGGCAGAGAGGGAGAAACTGGGAGGGGGACAGGGTGGAAGGCATAGTACGAGGAGGAGGGTGGAATCTCCACACTTGTAATATAGCCAGAGAGAGGGAAAGAAAACTAGGTTACAGAGACTGGAAAGGTAAAGTGTGGAGGTGGAAGAAGGGGAAGGAAGGGGGCAAAAGAAGATTGGCAAATTGTGGATTTTTGGATTCTGAGTAGAGGGGCGAATTGGTATTAGGTGTCGGACGAGGTCTTTTCGTACTGAGGGCTTGTGAGAAGGTATGCGAAAGATGTGACGAACAGACTTGAGTTGTAGTCGGGACGTCAGAGCCAAGGTCAAAGCAAAAGGGATTAGATGGCCGTTAGTGGCTATGGGAGGGTAACAACAAGAGGAGGCTGCAGAAGATGGTACCCCAGAAGTGGGGGGATGTTTGGAAACACGAGAATAGAAACACGGGGCAGTCTCCTTGGTAGGCGGAGATGAGTACCTGCCATTAGCATAAGAGAGACTTCTGCATCTTTGAGGCAAACGGATTTCACGTTATTTAAGTAGACTGGCAATGGTGGGAGGTACGGCAAGGGTGAGTTCATTAACAATTAAGGCAAGATGGAGGTTGACTGCAAGTGTTATTAGATGGTAGTCGGCACCACAGACTGGGACATTCGGCCATGATCTGCAATATTTCGCTGGGTGACCAAAACGCCGCAATTTTACATTGTTGGGTGTAGGTATCACCTTTCGAACTCTGTAACTGAGTGTCCCGGACATATACAGAGGACGGAGAAGTTCTCGGCTGTCAAAAGTTAAATGAGCCAACATTGCAAGGGTAACGTCTCCTCCCCGGGCAGGGAAGGACATAAGTGTCTACTTTGAGGATTGGGAGATCCTGGAGCTCCAGCTGTTCAAAAATGTCATTGCCACATGACTGGAAATTCTGTTGGACTATGGTATGGGGCAGAATGGACAGTTACACTACAAGAATTGAGAGAAAGATGTTTTCAATAGTGATAGGAGTAGTATCGATATTCGAAAGGAGAGAAGATCATGGAGCTTGGGGTAGCATTCTGGACCCCAGTGACAGGTCATACCGCTCTTGAGAGCATGAAATGAAAGTATCTCTACCAACTGACGCCAGGAGCGCTTTGCCAATACTATGGTCAGAAAGGTAGGCAGATGAAGAAGTCGGCTTAAAAGTAAAGACATTAGTCCATTGTGTGGTCCGAAACTGAGCGTGGAGAGGGAGTGGCTTGACGTGTCGGTCTTTCCGAGTAGAATGGGAAGGTAACGAAGGAGCTCATCAGGAGATTGACTTTGGCGTTTAGGAGTGACCGGAGTTGGTCCAGGTGAAATGGGCGGGTGATTCGAAATTGCCGTACCGTAGGGGGAGAAGCCGAAGCATAGTCAAAGGAGAGCGGAGTTCAGACAAATCGAAGGAGTCAGTCGAACCCCCCGGTACCTGAAGCGGGTGAGGAAACAGCCCCAGCAAGAGGTACAGGGGCTTTCGGGGAGTGTCCGAAGAGTCGTCTAAACACAAGGCAGGGTCAGAATGGGGTGCGGTATAAAGAAGGGGCCGGGGGGGTAGTGGGTTCATGGACTAGGGCTGCCATGGTTGGTTACTCCTTTGCTTTTTGTTTTAAGAAAAAAAAGAAAGAAGAAAAAAAATAAAAAATAAAAAAAAATCAAAAAAAGGGGGGAGCGGGGAGGAATAGTTCCCAGGAGGAATGAAAGGGCCGGAAATCTCCCCCCGCGCCCAGAGGACCTCAACACCGGCTAGTAGTGCAGAGCAGCATGGAACCCCTGCCATACCCTACCCCTTTATGCCAGTAAACCAGCAATCCGGGATAGCAACCTCACATCTGCCGAGCTACCTCGGTGACAAAAGAGAGGGCGGCCGGATATCCGCCACAAAGCATACCTCCTTCGGCCCACCCCCGGAATCCGAAAGGTGGCTTCCAGAGATACACCCCTCACCCGAAAGACACCCAAAGCTACTCCGGGGATACCGGAGAGGGGTGGGGCATCCCCAGGCAATCCAGATTCCACGGCAAACTATGCCACCGCCAAGAACCTCAATGGAATGGGATGGACCCCCGGGTGTCCTTTCCCCTACCTAGGGAAAATAGCGCGCCTGTGGGAGAAATCCCAAAGGCCAAAAAGAGGAAGGGCAAAAGGGAGGGGTGAGGAGGAGGAATGGAAAAAGGGGAGGATGGGATAGGGGAGGGGAGAATGGGGGGTAATTAGGTTCGGTCTGAGGAAGAAGACCGACAGGGCTAATTCCTCAGACCAAGAGCCTCTTCACCACGCCAAGGAGCCCCCTTGAAGAGGAGCAAAAAGCAGGAGACCCCCCAAGGCTTGCATTTTTGAGAATGCCTGCCCGAAGTTTGGGGTATAGAATGAGAAGCTGCGGCTAAAACGGAGGACGAGAAGAGGTGTAAAAGCTCATCAATGGAGGACGAAGAAGGAACCTCACTAAAAACAGTTAGTTGTGAGTAAAGGTTCCAATTTGCCTGATCAAATTGCCACCGTGGGATACGAAGAGGTGGTGAATATGAAGGGGAAGTAAGAATGATTGGGAAATGATCGCTGTCATGTAAATCGGGAGAACAGACCAGGTAAAAGTCTAATGGGCGGAGGAAGAGCAGATGAGAGATCCATGCAAGTGAGGGTGTGAGTCTGAGGGTCAAAATGGGTGTGAGTACCCGTATTTAAAACATGGAGGGGATGGGGGGGCAAGAAAAGCCTCTAACTGAATGCCACGGGAATCACAGTGAACCCCCCCAGAGGAAATGATGGGCATTAAAATTTCCAATAACAGAATCGGGGGTGGTAATGACGAAACAAGAAGGGAATATCCGGAATAGATAGTGCCCGAGAAGGAGGAGATAAAAGAACAAGATATCCCATCTTCAAGTGGATACGGGCGCTGGAAATGCAGCGAAGTACAAACAAATAGGGAGGGTACAATTTCAGTGTTTTAGAAGAAGGGCACTTTCATTAAAAGGTCCCATCAGGAAAGGATCTGAAGAATACAAAAAAATTATACCCTAGATGGGAGAGAAAACGGCATTACTGTCCTGGAGACAAATGGTGAAGCTGGAGATTTTGTCCAGGTAGTCGGGAAAAAACGCAGGAAGGGAAATTTCTTTAAAAATGACCTAGGGGGGACAGGGCCTAGTAGGGAAACAAGTGTAGTCAAAGATAAGAAAAAACCAATATTGCAAACTAAAAACCGCGGGAAATAGAAACAAGAGGATCCACTAGCATGGGGATATTTAAAAAAAACAATGGTGGGAGCCCCATTGTTGGTGTGGGGAGGATAGAAGTAAGACAGGGAAACATGCCCCAAACAGGGAATCAGTACGGAAACCCCCAAGGCAAACAAAACCCAACCCTGTGCACATACTATGCACTGGTATCTGCTGGCAGGGGAAATCTGGAAAAACAGGGGGACGTGAAACTAGACCACCCTAGAAAATCCATCCCTATGAAAACGGAAAATGCAATCCCTCCTTAAGCTTTTTCACCCTGAACTGTGTACCTCCATACGGGAAAAAGGGAAGTGCTATAATTAAAATTTGCCAGGCTACCATTAAAGGGGACAAAAGAAAAAACATCCGGGCCCATGGGAAAACCCGGGTAGCCACGCCATCAAGAGGGAAGGTTTTTTAGGCCAGGAAGGAAAAAAAACTGGCAGGGAAAAGGCAGAAATGTACACCAAATCCAGTCATTCCTGGAGGGAACCACAGTCGATGGCCCCCCTCCAAATAAAAGTACAATACTAATGCCGAAAAAAAAACCCCCCCCCCACCAAAAATCCCCCAGTCCGATAACATTCTTCTTTGCAAAAAATACAGGGTCTAAAGCCAGCAACAAACAACAAAATACCTTTCATCCGGGACGCTTGCAGAGGAAAGGCATTCGCGGTTTCACTGAGACCCAATAAAGGATACTTGGAAAACGAAATACGGACCCCAGGTTCAGCCTATACAGATTTTACGAGTGAACAGGCAAAAGGGGGGGGGGGCCTGTACATTGCAGGTCATTGTTTGCACAGAACGAAATGCCTCAAATGATGAGGGAATTTTTTAGCAAAAAGGTCGAGAAAAAAAACCTGTCATTGGGTAGTCTACAACCCTCCGGATAAACCCCCAGCAATTCCAGGAACGGGTTTTAAAAAATTGACCACGTCTGGAAAACCTTCCAGCTCCTGACCCAACATCTTGCTCCCGGGGGGATTTCAATTTAAAGGCACCAAAAATGGAGGAATATAGCAAAAATATGTTGCAGTATAACCCAGGAGGCGTCGATGAAACCACACTCACACGATTTTTTAAATCTCGAAAAAATTAAATTTTAAAACCCAGCAAATAATAGAGCCACTACTGGGAATACACTAACTATCTTCACTAACAATGATGATTGATAAGAAATGTACCATACAAAAACAATATACTCAATCAAAAATAATTGAGGTTCAGTCTGTATGCGCGGAGCCCAGCCCGAATAATGAGATTAGCCCGAGGGAGTTTCACCAAATTCAACTTAAATAAAAAAAACAAAAAGGGGCCCCAAGTAAACCAAGTCCAACCGATAAAAGCTGGGGAATACTAAGCAAACAGACCCCCCCTTATCCCTAGAAAAAATTAACTCGGTGGCACTCGTGATGCACAAGGTTATTCCTCTAAGAAAAAGGAGGAGTAATGTAAAAAAAAAAGAGACAGGCGCTCCCTTTACAGGCGATGGAAAAAAAAATAACAGAGCGGCTAAAAGAGGTCAATTATCTGAAATGCTAGGAAAACACTGGTCAGAGAAATAGCAAGCATCGAACTTAAGCTAAAAGAATCCTTTAGGAGTCAGAATCGCGGAAGAACTAAGAGCCATGAATGAAATCGAAAAAACCCAAAGTATTTCTTCTCCTATGCCCAAAATCAAAATCGAGAACAACGTCCATATTGGGCCCCTACTTAAACAAGATGGGTCCTACACAATGACAGCAAGGAAATGAGTGAGCTACTCAAGTCCCAATATGACTCAGTTTTTAGCAAGCCGCTAACCAGACTGAGAGTCGAAGATCAAAATGAATTTTTTTATGAGAGAGCCAAAAAATTTGATTAACATAAGCCTATCCTATGTTATCCTGACTCCAAATGACTTCGAACAGGCGATAAATCACATGCCCATGCACCTGCCCCAGGGCCAGACACAGGGAACTCCGTGTTCATAAAGAACTGCAAAAGCCCCTAACACGAGCCTTTTTCCATCCTATGGAGAGGGAGCATGGACACGGGGTCGCCCCCACAGTACTAAAAACAACAGACATAGCCCCACCCCACAAAGGGGGCAGTAAAGCAACAGCAAAGAATACAGACCAATAGCACTAACATCCCATATCATAAAAATTTTTGAAAGGGTCCTAAGAAGCAAGATCACCACCCATCTAGAAACCCATCATTACACAACCCAGGGCAACAGGGGTTTAGAACAGGTCGCTCCTGTCTGTCTCAACTATTGGATCACTACGACAAGGTCCTAAATGCACTAGAAGACAAAAAGAATGCAGATGTAATATATACAGACTTTGCAAAAGCCTTCGACAAGTGTGACCTTTGGCGTAATAGCGCACAAAATGCGTGCTTAAAGGAATAACAGGAAAAGTCGGCCCGATGGCTCTATAATTTCCCCCACTAACAGAACACAGAGAGTATCATCAACAGAGTAAAGTCCGAGGCAGCTACGGTGAAAAGCTCTGTTCCACAAGGCACAGTACTCGCTCCCATCTTGTTCCTCATCCTCATATCCGACATAGACAAGGATGTCAGCCACAGCACCGTTTTTCTTCCTTTGCAGATGACACCCGAATCTGCATGACAGTGTCTTCCATTGCAGACACTGCAAGGCTCCAGGCGGACATCAACCAAATCTTTCAGTGGGCTGCAGAAAACAATATGAAGTTCAACGATGAGAAATTTCAATTACCCCAGATATGGTAAACATGAGGAAATTAATCTTCATCAGAGTAAAAAACAAATTCGGCCACAAAATAGAGCGAAACACCAACGTCAAAGACCTGGGGGTGATCATGCGGAGGACTCCCTTAAAGGGACATAACTTTTACAATCGCATCGTAAAAAAATGACAGGATGGATAATGAGAACCTTCAAAACTAGGGAGGCCAAGCCCATTGACCTCTTCAGGTCCTTGTTCTATCTGGCTGGAATTTTTCTGCACACTAACAGCACCCTTTAAAGGCAGGTGAAATTGCCGACCTAGAAAATGTACAAGAATTTTGCCGCGCATAACGGAGAAAAAACACCCAAATTATTGGGAGCGCTTGAGGTTCCTAAACCTTATTCCTGGAAGCAGGGGGGGGAAATACATGTTTAAAATTTACACCTAGAAAATCCAGAGGGATAGTACCGAACTTGCACCGAAAATCACTCACTACGAAAGCAAAAGACGGGCAGAAAATGCACCATCCCCCAATAAAAAAGCAGGGGGTGTCACTAGCACGTTAAGAGACCATACAAAAGTGCGGGGCCCGAGATGTTAAAACTCCCTCCCAGCACCATAAAGGGGGTTCCCACAGCCCCCTGGCAGTCTTCAAGCTGCACTTGACAAGCACCAAAGTCAGTTCCGGATAAAGCCGGGCTGTGGCCGTATGTTGGTTTGCGTGCAGCTAGCAGCAACACCCTGTTGACAGGCTCTGATCCCCCAGGGGCCTGGCACAACCGGGCCGCGGGGGCTTGACCCCCCGGAACTCTTCCAGGTAAACTCCGGGTTTGGGTTCCTATGGACGGGGGGTTAGAAAAGTCCACACGGGGGAAAAGCGAAAACGTTCAAGAGCGGGGAACGGTGCGCTGTGAAGAAAGATTTGCACAGATGGGGGGGGAGAGAGAAAGGAACAGAGGGGGGATCAGTGTCCATTGAGGGGTTTGGGCTCTTATTATATTCAAGATTGTTTCAATGTTTCGGATTCAGAAACGTCATATGGGAGACAATTTGGGAGATGGTAGGGGGAGGATGAGTAAAGATTGGAACTTAATGACGTCCCAAAGGGTGGGGGGGGGGGAAAGGGGGGAGGAACTGGAGAAGAAGCGGGGAAAGGGGGGACAGAAGGGGCAGAAACCTGGGGGGGGCAGAAGAGGAAAAAATTTGGGAGGGAAAGGGGAGGTAGGGGCGGGGGTGTTTATGAATAAAATCAGAATGGAAAAACACCAAAATCCTAACTTGGCACTTAAAGCAAAGGCTTACGACTACCTTTTTATCCAGCAAACCTTAGACCCCATCGTCAATAGAGCCAACTAGTTAACAAAAGAGTAAACAAGAGAGAACGGATCAGAGTTGAACAATTAAAAACACAACTGAACAGGTAGTGGGCGATCATTGGGTCAGGCAAAATAAATGCAATTAAAGATCTACTTTTATTTCATTCTGTACATTTGAAAGAGTTTGTAAAACATTTCCCTTTCACTTTTTTTTTATTTAATAAAAATTTCCCTGACAAACAAATACCTTACTTGTGTACAAGTTGTAAAGTTAGTTCAGAAAAACAAACAGCAAACGCCTTTTTTTAGAGTGAATGAAGAAAATAATAATAATAATAAAAAACTAATGAAAAGGGATCACCTATAAAAAGCAACAGGGGGAAAATTCTTGGGAAATTCCCCCTTGAAAATAGACTCAATTTCAACACATAACAAAAATTTCAAAAAAAATTTCCCAAGACTGTGGGCAACTTCGAAGATACGGACTATGCTCCACAGTCAGCCCCCTGGCCCTATATCATCACTTATTTTCCCCCATCTCAAACCCATGTAAATTTTTGCATGGGGCTCAAAAACAATTAACCATCTCAGCCACTAAATTTTCCCAACAAAAGGGTGCATTTTTAAAAGATAACAATTCTCACACAGGCAGCACACTCCCCAATATTTAATACACTAAACCCACTCACCCTACAAAACATCCAACTTTATTACTGCACCCATTAATACATAGAACACTTAAAATCTGAATTAAACCCCCCCCCCCAACATCTCCTTGCCAAACCCAACAAACCATGACCCAAAAAACAAGGGACAGATCACTCTTTATGTTCCCGTGTCCATCCACATACAAAAACTCAATAAAAATAAAAGGCCCTAAAATCTGGAATCATTACCCGTAAAAAAAAAGAAACACACCTGTTTATAAATTCAAGTCTCTTCTCAAAGATCACTTACCACCCCAAAAACCCAAAAAAATATGAATAACTCAACTTTTTAAATTTTATATTTAAATTTTTCTCACAATTTATTTAATAAATGTTAAACCCAAAAAACCCAAATTAACTTTACTATTTTTTTAAATAAACTACCTAAAAGAATTCTCCATACGACGAATGACAATAATCATGCAACCCTATACCTGCTTGTAATACCATTGTACTTTTTTTAATCTGTTTCCTTTTAAAGTTTTTCACTGATTTCATATTGCCCTTTTTAATCTTAAATTTAATTTTAAAACCAGCCCCTAAAGCTATGCAAGAAAAAAGTGGCTTTGCATGCTGCTCTTATCTGTATTTTTTTTGTACCTCTGATGTGTCTCAAAATTTTAATAAAAATTTATTATTAAAAATAAAAAAATTAATAATAAATATTATTTTTATTATAAAAAGCAAAAACCCACAAGGGTCTAAAAAATTTTATATATAAGGCATACGAAAAAAATATTTTTCTAGTTACCCCCCCAGTGTGACTGAGAAAACTTAATTCTTTTCCCGACACTACCTAACAGCTGCTTTGTAAAAATCTCATATTTTCATCAAATTTTTTTCGTGAGGAGTTCATTTAAGCTTTTTGGGGTTCATTTTTGTTGGTTAAATGAAAATCCTAATGTGTAAAATAAAAATTTAGTGTCCCCGATGTTATTATTCGAGAGGGGCGCAAGAGTGGGACTTTACGAAATTGGAACCTGCACACCGCCGTATTAATTAAATTTAGGTACGGGGCCTAGTAAGGACCCCTTCCGGGCCCAAGTTCCGTAAACCGTATCCCAAATTTATCGTAAAAATTTGCCTCAGTTCCCCTTTTTTTAAAAAAAAACCCGGTATGCAAAACGATTTATGAATGGTCCAGTGTTTAAAAGCCGCCAGTTGGCCCCATCTAAGGATACTTCGGGACATTCTATATTATTCAAAATTATCACGTTTTTGGTGCTTGTTTCTGCAAAATAAAACCATGGGCCCAAGAAAGCTTTTAGTACCAACCCATCGAGACCAAGGGTGCTAATGATATTAAATTTAAAAATTGTGCAAAGGGGTTTAAGTTCAAACCTTTTTTGATGAAAACACCCTGACACGCACTACAAGCCTGTTGGCAACCTGTACACTGACAGTTTTGAACCCCTTTAGGAAAGCTAAAGGAATGAGAGGGAAAAGGCCCCTTGGGCAATAGTTGTGCGATAGAATCCGTGCTCTCAAACTGGTCCTAGGGCATTAAAAGAAAAGGAATTTAAACCCCCAAAAGGATTTCTACCTCAAGTCCTAAAGGGGGATTCCCTTTTTAAACTTAAAAAATTTGACATTTTCCCCCCCTCCCATCCCTCAATCACCAAATTTTTTAAAGGGAAGTGTCAATTATTCTAATTTTTATTATTCTATTGTTATTATTGTTTTTGTTTTTTAAAATTA
>NW_026481863.1:0-14820 GCF_026875155.1 Cherax quadricarinatus
AAACTCTGTGTAGTTTTGAAAATTTGTTAGATAAATACAAGAGTGTGAGTTAGACCTGAATAGCTTGCGATTGTAGGTCAGATTCTGTGCTCCTTGTTTTAGTGGATATGAGCTGTAACTGACTAAGTAGAGTCAATGGCATTAGACAGAAAGTGACTAGGTCTTCCTCTCGTGGGCCACTAGGCCTGCTACAATGCTCTACTAATAATGTTAGATTTATTGGCAAAATACTTGGAAAATTCAAAGACGTCATTAATGAGACTCTTTATTGAGAAAATCTTGTCACTAAAAGCTTTGTGTCGGTTATCAATATTAATGAATACAAACTGACATTTGTGATGAATGGTTTGAAAAACCGACAAGTTGAAGACTGAGACACTTATGCAGCATATGGGAATCTTTATTCAGGAAACGTTTCGCCACACAGTGGCTTCTTCAGTCCAATACAAAGAGGAAGGCGTAAGGAGAGGAGGAGAATGAGGTAATCAGTCCCTCAACCTGGAGTCGATGTGTTCAGTCCATCAATCTTGTAGAATGTACAGCATAGGGCCGTAGACGTGGCTTATATACTGTAGTGAGGTGACTTGAAGCAGGCGGAGGCGGGATCATAGTGGTACCATCCACTAGTCGAAGTAGGTCTTTGTCCAAAGGTTGAACAAGCGTTGAAGAATTCTTTGTAAGAAGATCCCATGATGCTGCAGTGTCTGACAGTAGTGATGAATGGTTTGAAAAACCGACAAGTTGAAGACTGAGACACTTATGCAAGATTCCCATATGCTGCATAAGTGTCTCAGCCTGATGAAGTAGCGGAATCTACAGAAACGCGTCGCTGACCAGAGGACCTTCTACAACGTCTTCAGCCCTCCTACAGTGGATGTAGAGAGGCCTTCCCACCATGTTCTCCTGTCTTGGTATAGTTATTTCTTGTTGGATTTTGTTGTACACTTTTTTGCTCTCTCCCTACAGCTTGCACCGTGTACCCAAGGTACTTCTAGCAATTCTGATAAAAAAGTTTGAAAATCCATGAATTTTAGGTAAAATATCAGGTTTGTCTGAAAAGTGTTGTAAATGCTAAAAATCGTCGAAATATGCAGTAAAACATCATTTTACCCATTTTTCGATTTTTTCAATGCTTCAGCTATTTCATATATTTCAAGCATTTCATACATTTCATGTATTTTTTAAAAATACCAAAAGCATTGAAAAAATCGAAAAACATGGTAAAATGATGTTTTACTGCATATTTCGACGATTTGGAGGATTTTGAGCACTTTTCACACAAACCTTTCTTTTTAGCTAAAATACATGGATTTTCACACTTGAAATATATATTGACTCAATACTACACTAAAATATCATATTTAAGTTACTTTCAGCATAAAATTCAATTCCATCAGCAATTCTGATAAAAAAATTTGAAAATCCATGAATTTTAGCTGAAATATCAGGTTTGTCTGAAAAGTGTTCTAAATGCTAAAAATCGTCGAAATATGCAGTAAAACATCATTTTACCATATTTTTCGATTTTTTCAATGCTTCAGCTATTTCATATATTTCAAGCATTTCATATATTTCATATATTTTTTAAAAATACCAAAAGCATTGAAAAAATCGAAAAATATGGTAAAATGATGTTTTACTGCATATTTCGACGATTTTTAGCATTTAGAACACTTTTCAGACAAACCTGATATTTTAGCTAAAATTCATGGATTTTCAAACTTTTTTATCAGAATTGCTGATGGAATTGAATTTTATGCTGAAAGTAACTTAAATATGATATTTTAGTGTAGTATTGAGTCAATATATATTTCAAGTGTGAAAATCCATGTATTTTAGCTAAAAAGAAAGGTTTGTGTGAAAAGTGCTCAAAATCCTCCAAATCGTCGAAATATGCAGTAAAACCATATTTTTCGATTTTTTCAATGCTTTTGGTATTTTAAATTTTATATGAAATTACCATGAAATGCTTGATTATACTATGAAATAGCTGAAGCATTGAAAAAAATCGAAAAATTATGGTAAAATTGAGTTTTGCCGCAATTTCGGCGATTTCCCGAGCATTTAGATCACTTCTAGCAATTCAGATAAAGAAGTTTGAAAATCCATGTATTTTAGCTAATACTTATCATCACCTGACAGTTTACTTCAAAAGAACCTGACTTACAGAAGAAAATAAAGACTAGCATTTCGTTCCTTTAATGAACATAAGAACATAAGAAAGGGAGGAACACCATTGCAGCAGGCCTGTTGGCCCATACTAGGCAGGTCATTTACATACTTATACCTTCTCCTTACCCATTTCTACTTTGTTTTGGACTGATGAGCCCACTGTGTGGCGATAACGTTTCTTCAATAAAGATTCCCATGTGTTGCATAAGTGTCTCAATTCTTCAACTTGTCGGTTTTCAAAACCATTCATCACATCTGTCAGACACTGCAACATCTGGAATTCTTGGTACAAAGACTTCAACGCTGGCCCACCTTTGGACGATGACCTACTTACATAGTGGCAGGTCCCCACTTGATCCGAGGTCCTTTACAATTCATCACTACAAACTTTGACCTACCCAATTTTCAATGCTACCAAGAATAAAAGCTACGAGTGTCACAGTCCCCCCCACCCCCCCCTCCAAACCCATCCCCTCATGTATATACCCAACCTAAATTTGAAACTACCAAAGTCCTAGCCTCAATAACCCAACTAGGTAGACTGTTCCACTCATATAACTACCTTTTTCCATAGAATCATAAGAACATAGAAAGGAGGGATCACGGCAGCAGGCTGTTGGGTCATACTCGGCAGGTCCTTTACAATCCATCCACTAAAAAAGCATTGCCAAATCCAATTTTTCAATGCTCCCTAAAAAATAAGGTCTGATTACTCTATCCATCATTTGCACGAGCCACTCAATTACAAGAGGTGTTTTCAGTTATAAGATGCCATTGTGTTGCTGTGTATGTATACAATCTGAGAGGTTGGTAGTTAAGACTCACAGGCAACAGTTTAGGACAAACTTTATTCCGAATGTATCGCCTTCACAGTAGGCTTCTTCAGTCGAATACAGAAAGTAGGCCGAACAGTAGAGATATGAAGACGGATGTAATCAGTCACCTATCAACCCTTGATTTGAGAATGGAGAAGTTCAGTTCCATAGTCAGGAATAAATTTAAATTAGGAAAATACATGATGATGCACTGATTTTATGAATATTCCTGTGGAGATAGGATTTCTAGGAGATAGGATACTAGATCTACACTCTAATCTGAAGCGCTGAATAGAAAATACTTGTGACATAAAAGAAGTGACACTGCTGCAGGCCTACTCGCGTTCATGTGAGACAGAGTCCATGTCTCCCAAGGAACTAACCAAGAACCAACGTAGTCAGGTATCGTTTGTAAAATTGAATTGTGCATATATGAGAAATTTTTTTTGCACTCCACAAGCTGCTATATATAGAAGTGAGACAGGTCACAAAACTAGGAGCCTTCCCTGTTGTAATTCCTGACAAGGTGAGTTTGTGGTAATCCTTCCAACAATGTGCTATTCCCCCCCCCCCCCCCCCCCCCCCCCCCCCCGGGAATTGGGCTATCAGGGACAAACGTTTGTCAAGCACGACTCACTGAACGTATTACCAGGATGTGCAACTAAATGGGACACTGTAACCAACTTGTATAATAGACCTTCGCAACCAGTCACTACCCAAGCCCACAGGATTGCCTCTGGGAGGAGGTAGGTTTTGGTAAGAAGTGCCAGACAGGTCAAGACCCTAGGGCAAGGGTCTCCTGGTTGCTCAGTCAGCTGTCGCAAGGGTAGGTTAGGTTAGTCAGTGATCCCTTCCTTCCTTGTGGACGAGACATTAAACAAAGCAACTCCAGGTTGGGTTAGTTATGTACAGTGAACCCTTCCTTATTGTGAGACGAAACATTACACACAAGAAAATACACCTTATAACTGTGTGTAAATGTTGTGGGCGAAAATTGTACCTTGGGTACACGGTGCAAGCTGTAGGGAGAGAGCAAAAAAAGTGTACAAACAAAATCCAACAGAAATTAACCTATACCAAGAAAGGAGACATGGTGGGAAGGCCTCTTACATCCATCTGTAGAGAGGGCTACGAAAAGTCGTTTGTAGAAGGTCCTATGGTCAGCGACGGCGTTTCTGTAGATTCCGCTGGTTGATCATATTCATGAGTGTTAGGAGGGTTGGATTTGAGGGGACTTGAAAATCAGTGCTTCCTTTTCTTGCGGTAGCTTGGAATAATGGGTTGGTCAAATGTTTGTTTGTGGGATGAATTGTAAAGGACCTGCCCTAGTATGGGCCAACAGGCCTGCTGCAGTGATCCTCCTTTCTTATGTTCTTATGTAAAAAACACAAGGACAAAAGTGCAACTAATGTCACACTTTATGAAATGTTACTTTAGTTGCCAAATGTGTTCTTTTACTTTGCATATTGTCTGTATTCTTACAAACATACATTAAAATGCTGTAGCTAGGTTTGTAATAGGGGAAATTATGGAAAAAAAAGGTCTACATAGTAGAGTTGTTGACGCTATTACCTTGGGTAGTTATTATATTTATGGTTGGTTAAATACTTGGGAGAGGCATTTAGATTTATAGTTTATTAAACACGAGTAAATAGAATTACCAAGATTTTTCTTGAGAAGCATTGAAAAGAATATTTGGCAATAATTTGTTAGTGAAAATAGATTGTGAATGTCGTGATTATTCAAGATTGGATTGATTCTATTCCCTAGATTGATGGACCTGTATTATAGCACAGATGAGACCTGTACATTAGCACAGATTCCACCTGTTACTTAGCTTTGAGATGAGACCTGTTTTTTCTCAGAGGTGACCTGTACTTGACTTAGAGGTGACCTGCTCAGACGTGACCTGTACTTAGCTAGACGAGACCTGTATTTAGCTCAGTGATGACTTACATATGCACATCAGAGTTATCTCTTATGTAACATTGATAATTGGGTTGGGCAAATGTTTTTTATTGGGATGAATTGTAAAGAGGACCTGCATAGTATTGGGCCAAAACCAGGCCTCCTGATACACTGTTATTCTTTTATTATGTTCTTAGTATGGGCCAACAGGCCTACTGGGGGGGCATTGTTCCACCTCAAGTTCTCATGTTTCTCTTTTGTGTTTTGTATTGTATATTATATAAAACTTTTTCTTTTTTTTTTTACAGTTCTCTTATAACATGATCTTTGTGCTGTATCATCATTGAAGCTAAAACTTGTGTAGTTTTGGATATTTGTTAGATAAATACCGAGAGATTTCTGAGTTAGACCCTGAATTGCTTGCGATTGTAGGTCAGTATTCAGATTCTGTGCTCCTTGCTTTTAGTGGATATCTGTGCTGTATTGACTAAGATAGAGCTCAATTGGGGGATTTAGACAGAAAGTGACTTGTCTTCCTATCGGGGCCACTAGGCCTGCTTACAATGATCTACTAATAATGTTATGATTTATTGGACATTATAATTGGGAAAATTCATAGAAGTCATAATGAGACTCTTTTATGAGAAAAATCTTGTCACTAAAAGCTTTGTGTGGTGTCTCAATATTAATATACAATCTGACTTTGGGATGAATGGTTTGAAAAAAACCGACAAGTTGAAGACTGAGACACTTATGACAGCATATGGGAATCTTATTCTGGAAACGTTATTCGCCACACAGTGGCTTCTTCGTCATTACATAGAGGAAGGCTTAAGAGAGGTGGAGGATGAGGTAATCAGGTCCCTCATACTGGAGTCGATGTGTTCAGTCATCAATCTTGTAGAATGTACAGCATAGGGCCGTAGACGGGCTATTACTGTAGTGAGGTGGACTTGAACAGGCGGAGGCGGGATCATAGTCGGTACAATCCACTAGTCGAAGTAGGTCTTTGTCCAAAGGTTGATAACAAGCGTTGAGAATTCTTCTGTAAGAAGATCCTCATGATGCGGCAGTGTCTGACAGTAGTGATGGAATGGTTTGAAAAACCCTCATCTCTACATACATTCATTTTCCAACATATCACTCCACATTTATATAAATACAGATACATTAATTTTCCTCCATGCTCACTCTACTCTGTATGTCCACCTCTTGTTGACTAGATTTTTCTTAATAACTTCTACTCTAATCTTGTAAACTTTTCTAGGTAATCAGCAAGCACTGTGTTATTAAAAAGAGGCAGCTGTTGACACCTCCCACTTTACATTGAAGCCACACCACAAACACTCTTAGCATTCACTTAGTGACTCCCTATGATTTCAGATATTATTGGCCTCTTTAAGCCGCTCTGTTATTTCTTTTCCGTCGCCTGTAAAGGGAGCGATAACTTTGTCCAATTCACCCCCCCTCCGCAAATATAACCTCACCAACCTGATGTGCATCATACTTAACATTCGTGGTTTAATTCAAAAAGTCGGGACATGCCTGAGGAATCGTAACATTAAGGGTTTTAGAAATTGTCCAAGTAGATAGAAGAGACTATCGGGATGGGGGGTGGTTTCTTTTCTGTCTCCATAACCACACTTATACTAACGAACTCGTATGTCCGAGATCACTTGACACTGTTGCATAAAAATGAGTATTAAGTCTGAAGTAACACAGTCGTATCTGTAAATATATTATTAGTGGCGAGATGGATATGCAGCTAAAAAAAAAAAATTGTTAGAATTTATACCATTCTTGTTTACTGGAGTTTACCAGGAGAGAGTTTGGGGGTCAACGCCCCGCGGCCCGTGTTCTGTGACAGGCCTCCTGGTGGATCAGAGCCTGATCAACCACGGCTGTTGCTGCTGCTGCACGCAAACCAACGTACGAGCCACAGCCGGCTCGATCAGGAACTGACTTTAGGTGCTGTCCAAGGGCCAGCTTGAAGTACTCGACAGGGGTCTGTTGGGTATCCCCCTTATGTGTGCTGGGAGGCAGTTGGAACAGTTCTCAGGCCCCTGACACTTATTGTATGGTCTCTTAACGTGATAGTGACACCCCTGCTTTTCATTGGAGGATGGTGCTCGTCCTACCCAGTCTTTTGCTTTCGTAGTGATGTGGATTTTTCGTGTGCAAGTTTCGTGTACTAGTCCCTCTAGGATTTACCAGGATGTATATAATCATGTATTCTCTCCTCCTGCATTCAGGGATACAGGTTATAGGAACTCAAGCGCTCCAAATAATTGAGGTGTTTTATCTCCGTTATGCGCGCCGTGAAAGTCCTTCTGTACATTTCTAGGTCGGCAATATCCCTGCCTTGAAAGTGCTGTTAGAGTGCAGCAATATTCAGCCTAGATAGAACAAGTGACCTGAGAGTGCATCATGGGCTGGCCCTTGCCTAGTTTGAAGTCTTTCATTTATCCATCTGTCTTTTTCTAGCAGATGCGATTGATACAATGATTATGGTCCTTGAAGGTGAGATCTCCGACATGATCACTCCCAGGTCTAGACGTTGGTTTTTTTCGGGCTCTATTTTGTGGCTCGCAATATTGTTTTGTAGTCCTGATGAAGATTAAATCCTCATGTTTACATAGTCTACAATCCAGTTTCTCATCAGTGTGTGAACTTCATATTGTCTTCTGCAGCCCACTGAAAGATTTGAGTTTGAGTTGTCCGCCTGGAGATTTTGCAATGTTATCTGCATATTGGAAGTCCACTGGTCTTGCAGGATTCGGGTGTCATCTGACAAAGGAAGACACGCGTGCTGTGGGGGGGCTGAATTACTTGTCTATGGTCAATATGATGGAACCCCTCGATGAGGAACTAGATGGGAGCGAGTAAGTACTGTGCCTTGTGGAACAGAGCTTTTCACGTAGCTGCCTCGACTCTTTACTTGTTGACGAATTCTCTATGTGGTCTGTTAGTGAGGAAATCAAAGATCCATCGACAGACTTTTCCTGTTATTCCTTTAGCACGCATTTTGTGCACTATTACGACTCATGGTCACAACGAATTCTTCACTCTGCTGTCGAGATGGCTCTTACTAGCAAAGTCTCATACTATATCTACATCCTTGCTATAGCTTCTCTCTTGTCTTATCTACGTTAGCGCTATCGGAGCTAGGAGTGGAGGGTGTTTGGCGGGGGGCTGGTCTCGGTGTGATCGACAGTCGACATCGGCAATAGTTGCGTCTGACATACACATGCACAAGGAGAAGCGATGCCTGATGTCTCGCGGTTAATCCTCGTCTTGACTGTCAGCCTCTGGCAGTTTAGATGTAAACGACGATGGATTGCTAGATGCTAGTGTGACCTGCCTTGCTGCTTACAACTCCTTTCTCTCACACTCATTTTATGTAATGATATTGGGGATGTTATCCGCGCTATTGGTCTGTAGTTTCTTTGCTGTTGCTTTAGAAAAAAAACTGATGCCCCCTTTGTGGAGGTGGGGCTATGTCTGTTGTTTTTAGTAACTGTGGGATGACCCCCGTGTCTATGCCTCCCTCTCCATAGGATGGAAAAGGCTCATGAATAGGGGCTTCCTGTTCAGTTCTTGATGAACACCAGAGTTCCATGAGTCTGGCCCGGGGCAGAGGCATGGCATGTCTTTTATCGCCTGTTCGAAGTCATTTGGCGTCAGATAACATCGGATAGGCCTTGTTTCATCAATTTTGTTGGCTCTCTCATAAAAAAATCATTTTGATCTTCGACTTTCAGTCTGGTTAGTGGCTTGCTAAAAACTGAGTCATATTGGACTTGAGTAGCTCACTCATTCCATGCTGTCATCTGTGTTAGGACCCATCTTATCTCTCTCATAGTAGGGGCCCAATACGGAACGATGTTTCTCGATTTTGATTTGGCCTAGGAGAAGAATACTCTATCTCTATATCGCGATTGACGCATGATTACCTGCGGCTCTCTTAGTTTTCTTCCTTGCGCGAGATTTCCTGCTCACAAACTTCCTAAAGGAGTCTTTCTATTTAGCTAATGATGCTTGCTATTTCTCTGACCATGTCTCCCTACTCATTTCAGATATACTGACCTCTTTTAGGGCCGCTCTGTTATTCTTTTCCGTCGCCCTGTAAAGGACGCCTGTCCTCTATCTATTTTACATCTACTCCTCCTTTTTTCTTAGAGTGATATCTAAGCCTTGAGTGCCGAGACATCGAGTGCCTCTCGAGTTAATCTTTCTAGGCATAAGTTTGGGGTCCTGTGTTGCTTAAGTAATATCTTCCCCAGCTTATTATCGGTTTAGGACTTTGGTTCTTGGTCCCACTTTATGTTTTTGATATTGAAGATGAATTTGGTGAATGCTTGCTCCCCTCGGTGACTAATCTCATTATGCCGGTCTGTGGCTTCCGCGCTATACATGACTGAACTCAATATGGTTGTGATCTGAGTATATTGATTTTTGATATGGTGACATTTCTTATCAGATATCATTGTTAGTGAAGATAAGGTCTAGTGAATCTCCAGTCTAGTAGGCTCTTATTTGCTGTTTAAATTGACTTTGGTGGCAGAGATTTAAAGTCTCGTTGAGTGTGAGTTCATCAGATGCAGCCCTCCTGGTGTTATTTCTATTTCTGTCAACAATATTATTTGCTATATACCCACCATTAGGTGCCTTAAGTTGAAATCCCCAGGAGCAAGATGTTGGGGTGCAGGAGCTGGAGAGATTTTCCCAGACCGTGGTCAATTTTGTTAAGAACAGCTGTATCCTGAATTGCTTGGATGTTGCAATCCGAGGCTTGTAGACTACCACATGACTAGGTTTTGGTTCTCGACCTTACTGATATAACTTCCCCTACATCATTTAAGGCATTTAGCAGTTCTGTGCAAACAAGTGACTCTGCAACGTACAGGCCAACCCCCCCCCCCCTTTTGCCTGTTCACTTCATTCTGTCACATCGTATAGGTTGTAACCTGGGATCCATTTTCCGATGTCCAAGTGAATCCTTTAATGTGGGTCTCAGTGAAAGCCGCAAAATTGCCTTTGCCTCTGCACGCAGTCCACAGATGAAAGGTATCTGGTTGTTGTTGCTGGCTTTAGACCCTGTATATTTGCCAAGAAGAAAGTTATCGGACTGGTGGTATTGTTGGTACTGGGGGGGATTTTTTTTTCCGGCATTAGTATCTGTATCTGTTGGTTTGGAGTGGAGGCCATCACTGTGGTTCCACTCCAGAAGACAGGATTTGGTGTACGATTTCTGCCAGTTCCTGCCAGTTTTTTTTCCTTCCTGGCCCTAAAAAAACCATCTCCCTCTTGAGTGCTGTGGCTACCCAGGTTTTCCCATGGCCTGGATGTTTTGTATCTTTTTGTCCCCTTAGATGGTATGCTGGCAATTTAATTATAGCACAGTCTTTCCTGTACTGAGAGGTACACAGTTCAAGGTGAAAAAGCTTACAGGAAGGAGTTTTGCATTTTCCTGTTGTCATATGGGCATGGCATTTACTAGGGGTGGTCATAGTTGCACGTCCCATCTGTTTTTTCCAGATTTCCCATGCCAGCAATACCGATGTCACAGTAAGTGCACTGAATTCTCTGTTGGTGCAAAGTATCCCTGTCTTACATCTATCCTCCCTAGCACCAACAATGGAGCTCTCCCACCAGTTGTTTTATGGTAATATATCCTCACTATTTCTAGTGGAGTCCTCTTGTTTGCTTATTTCCTGCGGTATTTTCCTAGTTTGTTATATTGGTTTTACTTATCTTTTGACTAGATACACCATGTTTCCCAACTAGGCTCCTGACCCCTTATGAGGTCATTTTATATGTATTCCTCCTGCCGTATAAATTCTCGACTACCTGGACAAAATCTCCAGCTTCACCATTAACGGTCTCCCTCGGACAGCACTATCATCCACCCCACATTACTGACTACCAGGACAATCGTCTCCAGCCTTACATTTTCTGACTACATGGCCAGTATCAAGGGCAGTACCATTCATCGCCAGACATTTATGTCCCATCTGTTTAAAAGCTTCAGTTTTCTATGAAAGCAGCTTTGAGTTGACCTCTTTTAATACCCTTGTGATTTTAGTCCACAGATTTAACTCATTGGGCATACCCAAAAACACATCCCTGTTTTAATACTGCTTGTAGCTAGTTCTTGGATATCTGCACAAGGGGGCGTGACACCAGTTTTTCCACAAAAATGACAAATTATGATTGCATAGGAAGCCCGTTTTGTTTGACAGACCAACCCAAAAAACCCCCCCCACCTAAATAAAACTCACAGCTTTCATAATGATTTGAATGGTTGATTTACTGCAATCTACTAGCAACCTCTTGAATATTCTATTAATAACCTCCTTAAATGAAGCCTCTAGCTTGTGTTTTCTGTTTCTAACTGTTTTTTGTATATTGGACAGCATAACCATGCACGTTCCTTGTATATATTTAATGTTTGTGTTTATAAGGGCGCCTACAACCCCATCCATTTACAGTCTGCTTATTTTCCAACGAAACCGTTTGAAACCATTCAAGGTTCGGACCAGTCAAGGGTTTTCGACCAGTCGATCTGATCTGATCAGTGGTGGTCACTATTTAAACCATACGGGTCGGTGATTGAGCTAAACACATGAAGGATCAACGAATTAATCTACCCGAGTAATATGTGATTTGATTGATACAAAAGTATAACTTTGCGTGTTTGAAGAGGCCGGTGACTGCTGGCAACTCTACAATGATGAACGGTCGACCTCCCACCCTTGTTTAAACGAATCGCTGTATCTAGCTTTTCTATTTTTTTCCCGTCTCCACCACCATAAATGCTAATATCTGATCACTATAGTTGACTGGTGCAAATTTTGGAGGAAGACGCTTTTCTGTAGTAATAATTCTTCTCGTTGTTTAATTGCGAACCGCTGTAACTGTTACAGCTGGGGCCATGTCTATGGGCCTGTTTATGGCCCTTTCCGTAACAAGAGTCGAATCCACTTTCGTCTAGTTGTCCTTAGACACACTCAATTTAATATAGGGATTTTCATTAGGAAAGACTGATTCCGACTAAATAAAAAAGTGATTTTATTGTAAAAGAATCCATATAAAACTTAAAATAAGATACAATAGTTCTCTCTCTCTTTTTGTAATGATATACATAAAAGTGCACGTTGTCTGGGACTAAGAAAACTCAAGAGAGCGGGGAATGTATTAAAGGCTGAGTGCATGAATGTGCCATAAGAGTATGAACAAACACTGAGAATGTGATGTGGAACCTACTCAGAACACGGGCTGAAAACCTACTCAGAGCAAGGAAGGTAACACTACTCTGCGCAAGTGCTGTGAACCTACGCCGGTAACCACTTGATGGTAAGCCAAACGTCAGTTGGTCCCACGTGACTGAGGGAGACGTCAGTACCTGAACTATAACTGGGCCTCCAAGTAGTAGTTTCCCACTACCTAAACTCACATTCATAATATAACGCTTAACCATATAATATAACAATATTATCTTTAGACATTAAATATATTATCCTCGAGTTCACTACAAAAGGAGCACATCCTAGTATATAAAAAATAACGGGTATGGCCAAACTCGGAACAGGTAACTTACAGGTTTATATGAAAATCACAGTAAACGTCTGGTATTTCAAGAAAAAAGAAACTAATGAAATCACTCCACTCACACTAGTACCATTATAATACTGATTAGTTGCTACACCCACTTATACTGCAATTCACTGGTATCACAGATTATATCGAGTACACTACAGGTCCAGGAAGATTATTTAAAAACAGCTGACCTGTGGCAAGTTTCTGGCGACTTCTGGCACCTGCCTCTATAGTGCTTATCACTTCATTTACAATTCACCTGTTTTCAAAGGACACTTAGCCTTTATCATCAATATACTAGGGAGCCACTGTATTATAATTATTATTATTATCACACTGGCCGATTCCCACCAAGGCAGGGTGGCCCGAAAAAAGAAAACTTCACCATCATTCACTCCATCCACTGTACCTTGCCAGAAGGTGCTTTACTACTACAGATTTAAACTGAAACATTAACACCCCACCTTCAAGTGCAGGCACTGTACTTCCCATCTCCAGACTCAAGTCGCCTGCCGGTTTCCCTGACCCCCTTCATAATGTTACCTTTGCTCACACTCCAACAGCACGTCAAGTATTAAAAACCATTTGTCTCCATTCACTCCTATCAAACACGCTCACGCATGCCTGCTGGAAGTTCAAGCCCCTCGCACACAAAACCTCCTTTACCCCCTCTCTCCAACCTTTCCTAGGCCGACCCCTACCCCTCCTTCCTTCCACTACAGACTGATCACTCTTGAAGTCATTCTGTTTCGCTCCATTCTCTCTACATGTCCAAACCACCTCAACATCCCTTCCTCAGCCTCTGGACAACAGTTTTGGTAATCCCGCACCTCCTCCTAACTTCCAAACTACGAATTCTCTGCATTATATTCACACCACACATTGCCCTCAGACACGACATCTCCACTGCCTCCAGCCTTCTCCTCGCTGCAACATTTCATCACCCATGCTTCACACCCATATAAGAGCGTTGGTAAAACTATACTCTCATACATACCCCTCTTTGCCTCCAAGGACAAAGTTCTTTGTCTCCAGACTCCTAAGTGCACCACTCACTCTTTTTCCTCATCAATTCTATGATTCACCTCATCTTTCATAGACCATCGCTGACACGTTCCACTCCCAAATATCTGAATACATTCACCTCCTCATACTCTCTCCTCCAATCTGATATTCAATCTTTCATCACCTAATCTTTTTGTTATCCTCATATCTTACTCTTTCCTGTATTCACCTTTAATTTCTTCTTTTGCACACCCTACCAAATTCATCCACCAATCTCTGCAACTTCTCTTCGAATCTCCCAAGAGCACAGTGTAATCAGCAAAGAGCAGCTGTGACAACTCCCACTTTGTGTGTGATTCTTTATCTTTTAACTCCACGCCTCTTGTCAAGGCCCTCGCATTTACTTCTCTTACAACCCCATCTATAAATATATTAAACAACCACGGTGACATCACACATCCTTGTCTAAGGCCTACTTTTACTGGGAAATAATTTCCCTCTTTCCTACATACTCTAACTTGAGCCTCACTATCTTCGTAAAAACTCTTCACTGCTTTCAGTAACCTACCTCCTACACAATATACCTGCAACATCTGCCACATTGCCCCCCTATCCACCCTGTCATACGCCTTTTCCAAATCCATAAATGCCACAAAGACCTCTTTAGCCTTATCTAAATTACTGTTCACTTATATGTTTCACTGTAAACACCTGGTCCACACACCCCCTACCTTTCCTAAAGCCTCCTTGTTCATCTGCTATCCTATTCTCCGTTCTTACTCTTAATTTTTCAATAATAACTCTACCATACACTTTACCAGGTACACTCAGCAGACTTATCCCCCTATAATTTTTTGCACTCTCTTTTATCCCCTTTGCCTTTATACAAAGGAACTATGCATTGCTCTCTGCCAATCCCTAGGTACCTTACCCTCTTCCATACTATTTATTAAATAATTGCACCAACCACTCCAAAACTATATCCCCACCTGCTTTTAACATTTCTATCTTTATCCCATCAATCCCGGCTGCCTTACCCCCTTTCATTTTACCCACTGCCTCACGAACTTCCCCCACACTCACAACTGGCTCTTCCTCACTCCTACAGATGTTATTCCTCCTTGCCCTTACACGAAATCACAGCTTCCCTATCTTCATTTAAAATTTAACAATTCCTCAAAAAATTCTCTCCATTTTCCCAATACCTTAACTCTCCATTTAATAACTCTCCTCTCCTATTTTTAACGACAAATCCATTTGTTCTCTAGGCTTTCTTAACTTGTTAATCTCACTCCAAAACTTTTTCTTATTTTCAACAAAA